>CAEFZY010075225.1:0-93311 GCA_903066815.1 Brachyrhaphis roseni
AACGCAGCTGGAGATAGGCACCAGCAACTCCCGACCCCACAAGGGATAAGGGTGCAAGAAAATGGATGGATGGATGGATGGATCAATCTGATGCTCATGTCTGTTTGTGTAAAATCTTTCAGTGGAGATGCGACAAAAAAAAAAAAAATCAAAAATAGTCCAAATAGTTTGGGTGTTTCTTTCCTTCTTACAGAAAGTTTCTGTCATGTTTATGTTTTAAAGTAGGAATGGAAAGCCCATGTTTGACCTGTTTTCCTTCAGCATTTTGCACATAAGTTTGCAAAACAAAACAAGCAATTAAAAAATTTGACTCAATTTAATAAGCAAATAAAACATGAGCTTCTTTAATTCATTGAGCTCATTGATTGTAGGATTCCAGCAATGTTTAACACACCGTTTTGTCTGATCAGTCCAGATGTTGCAGAGCATCTCACACATCTGCCTGCTGGCCCTGATGTCGCTGCTGCTGCTCTTCTCTCCTCTTGGATGGAGCAAAGAGAGACAAACCCCAGGATGCCACCTATACCGTGAGTTTCAATACGGGAAAAAGTAGCAAATAACTTTGCACTACAACATCTGACATAAAAAAAAAGCTAACTTTGTTGGGGGGAAAAAAAGAGAAAGAAATTGTGAAATTACTGGATTTGCATGTTGAAAAGCAATTATGTAAATCAGTCATTCAGTTCAGGTAGAGGTTGTAAATCTTGACAACTTGTTAAACTAACAAGTATATCTTCTATTTCCAAAATAAATACAACATCTAAAAAAAAGAAGCTAGTTTTAGGAACTAGCACAGTAAAGAAAATCTCAAACCTCTGCAAGTTGATCTGCTGAGTCCAGTTGGTGCTGTTCCTCCTTCCTTCCAGCCATCAACGTGACGATCCGCAGCGACCGTCGCGGCACTTGCAAAGGGACCCATCTGGTGTACGCCTGCGTGGGCTACTGTGAGTCCAGCGCTTTCCCGTCCCGATACTCGGTTCTGGTGGCCTCAAACTTCACACACAACATCACCTCTGCTTCACGCTGCTGCACTATCAGCAAGGACGCCAAGGTGCGGTGTTCTTTGTTTTCTCAGTCTAGATCAGTGGTTCTTGAACATTTTGGACCTGTAAATACCAAGTTTTGAAGGCACTACCATCTAGATGCAGATTTTAAAACTATACTAGAAAGGGAACTGGACCTTCTCAGGGTGTTGTCTCCTGACAGAGAAACAAACAAAATAAAAAATTATCCTAAATTTTGTGATTGGTTAAAGGATAAATATTTAGGTTTTCAATTTAAAGATTTCCAAGTTTCAAGTAAAAGAAATATCATAGAGTTCCTTAGAAGTACCTTCTTCAGGTCTAACAAACTTGTCAAACATTTGTGCTATGTTTGTGCAGCAAAGATTTTCTTTAGTACTGCTATCATTTTAAAAATACTAAATGTTTCCAGAGGTTGTGGAAGGTCAACCAACCCCTACCTTCTACAAATCTCACAAAATTGGTGTCAGTGAACTCTACTATGTTAGTGCAGCAAAAAAAATTGTTTGTGCTGCTTTTGCTTTGAAGATATTAATGAAAGCTTAGTGGTCAAAAGGTCAACTAGCCCACCCACATTATCCAAATTTAACAAAAATGGCGTCAAATGTTTGTGCTACGTTTGCGCAGTAAATTTTTTTATTTGTGCCGCTATAATTAAAAAAATATTCATAAAAAAGTTTCCAGAGGTCATCAGAGGTCAACCAACATCACGCTCATATTTACTACATCAACAAATTTGGTGTCAAACGACTCAGCTACATTTTTGCAGCAAAATTTTTTTGTTTGTGCTGCTTTTGCTTAGAAGATGTTAATGATGACTTATGATGAACTATGGAAACTTTTTTAATATCTTTAAAATGTAAAATAATGAATGCCTCCCAATGACATCTTTTAAATTGGCACTATGTACATAAAATGAAATGAAATAAATTGAATTACTTTGCCTTAAGTATTTAAAAGACAAATTTCAGGTAATACGTTCAAACCAAGTCTACTGGACTGTAAGGTATGAAAATACCCTAAATCATCCTTATTTATCAACTAGCCAATCCCACTGGTTTTCAAATTTGGAAAGGTTTGAACTTAAACTGGGTTTTAAATTCTGACTTCAGGAGCAAATGGAGCAAATAATAAGTAGCCATCAACACATTTATTAGCTTCAGCTTATACAGAGAATGCTTATCTTTTCATAGTATTCTTATGAAGCAAAGAACACTTTGCTCATATCTTTTTGGTTGTTTTTGGTCATTAACGATCCTTCACAGGTCATTTGTATTTAATATTTATTCTAAGCCGTGTAAAAACTGTTTGCGGACCATAGTTTTGTTCACAGCATGTGAATATTCTGTTTTTTCCAGGTCAAAGTTCGCCTGGACTGCCCGCGAGGTCGGCACTACGATGAAATCGAGATTCTGACGGCGAAGGCGTGTCGCTGTGACATGTGCCGCAAATCCCGCTACTGACATTCCATCACTTCAGGAGAAAATGTTGCATTCCGACAATTCACTGCATCAAAAGCAGATTATAGTTTACAGAGTTAAAAACAAAACAAAACTATTTCAGCAGAAACTTTTCCACTTCTGTCCATGCTTTGAATATACAAAGTAAGCCTAATTCATCTAACTGAAAATGTTTTACAGTTTTGTCCCTAATTTTTCTTTAATCATCGAAAGCAAGATGGGCGTTATCCTGACACTTTCAGTTGTTCACACCTGATTAAAATGAACAGAGTCATGCTTATGACTGAATAATTTGTCTCAGAAGACTTGTTTAAACTTAGCAGGACTCCTGTTGACTAAACTCTAAAATCCCGAAAAAGTCAACAAAATTAGCGTTGTATGCATCTCAAGTTCTTCTTAATTACTGGATGAAAAATGTGTTCTAGTTTCACTTTTATTCCATTTGTCGGTCAAGTTCTGTAAGAAATTTTTTCTTGGAAAAAAGTGACAAAACTGAACATTTATAAAGTCTGGAACAGCAGTGTCCAAAGTGTGGCCATTGGAATGATTCTGCATGACCTTTGACATTAGACATCTGGATACTAGATGCAGACAGACAGTCTCAATTTTTTAGAGGGAGTTCTTTACAGGAAAGTGGAAAATGTTGTTGGATACAAAAGGCTTTCAGTCTTTTTATTATTTTTTTTCTCTTAATTTGCTTTTTTTAAGTCAATAGGAAGTGAGAGCACAAACATCGAGCAACATTTACTAAAATAAAGACTTGGACACAAGTTCAATAAAGTTAGCAAAATCAGACTTTTTCAAAGACCAAATCTCTCCCCAGTCCATTCTAAAGAAATCATAATTATAGACAAAAAATGTAAATAATAAAATAAACCTGTATGCTTTCCTTTAAATTAAAAGCAAATCTGCAACATTGTTTTTATATTTCAGAGGTACGTTGATTTACAAATCCCTTTTCTATTAAAATCTGAATCAGTTGTTTGCTTAATTAAAATACTGCATGCTAATTTAAAGGGGAACAAGTAAAAAAAAATATATTGATGTATTTTTAATTGGGGGAAAAAGGTGGCCTGCACGTTTTCTGAAATTGGTAAATGTGGCCTACAGATTTAGAACAAGATACATAACACAAATAACAGGCGTGGCATTGTTAGTTAGTTACTTTGTTATTTGCTTACCTCTCTGCTAACTTCGTAAAATAAACCAGTACAAATCACATAAAATGGTCAAATACTGAGGATATTTCATATTGCAATAACCATTATACAAAACAGGAGACCAAAAGAATGTAGAAAATTAATTTATTATAAATCTGAACTTAAATGACCATTTGTAAATATCTGTAAATTAAACAAAGACTGTTGGAAATGGTAAACAAAATAATGCACTACCTACTACCTTTAAATAAATATTTGCCTATTCTTCATCTACTACTAGTTGTGATGTTGTTTATTTCACAATGAACTGTTCTTATATTTATAGTTAATGAAATGTTATTGAAAGACAACACAGGGAAACAATAAACAGATTATAATTTAGTTATTTGGCGTCTTGGTCTGGCTTCTTTAATAGGCCTCCTCATTGCATGTTCTGTAAAAAGGTAAAATTGGTCATTTAATTTTTAAATATTTAATTAAATTATTGTTTAAACAATAATTACATAAAATTAAAACATTAAGGAAGTAAAATACAACAGTTCAATTTGTTGTAAATACTCACCTCTGCCATTTTTCTCTCCCAGCAGGTGTGCACAGGTAAAACGTTCCCCAGGTGGATTGTGCACAGTTATTAGTTCTGGGTCTGCACCACCAGGGAATGGATTAGTGGTGTGTTTCTATGCTGAGTAGTTATTGGAATTAAAATATATTCTGCTTGGCCTACTTGGTAAATGTTTCATTAGCTATGCATTTAAAGGAAATATTCTTGTTTTGTTGATCATTTTTCAGTTGTGTATTTCCTGTACTGGTTTCTCTAAATTCAGTTGCCTTCTTATTTAAGCAGGCTGTCATTCATTGTTTCGGTTTTCTGTTGCACTAAAATTAAAGAAGCTACAACCATTTTGGGTCCCACTTCCATGACAGTGTTCTAGTGTTAAATGTAGCCAAGCTTTTAGCATGAATGAACTTAATCTGAGTAAAGTACTGTGTAGGAGTACACTTCTAAAAATCACCTGTTTAATCTTCAGGAGGTCTGAAGATGAAAGGGAAGACCTTTCTGCAAAAAGGAGAAAGAGAGAGAAGAATACAAACTGAACAGTCAACACTGCCATAAAAAGTTAATTTTTTTCATATTGAAGCTATTGTGTTTCCCTCTGAGCTTGAACTGCAAGCTTACGCCATATATGGGCTTGTCAGTCCTAAATGTGCCTGGGGACATCTGGCATCTGTCTCACCAGACTTGTCAGAGGAATATTAAAAAGTCTGCAGATAATAGCTGGATTTCCCCAACACTGTGTAATCTCTCAACTTCTTTCTTGGACTTCTACAGTACAATTCAATGAAGCAAGAGCAAGAGCTGAAAGTCAACGAAGCTCAGTGACATAACCATCATAGGTCTGAGTGTGCTGATCAGCCATGCCTTTTTAGTTTTTCTCCAAATATATTTTATGTTTGTGGGTTAAGAAAAAACAGACTGGAAAAGCTGTGATGTGATTACAGGAGGAGCATCGGTTGCCTAACAGACTCCACTAATGTTGGAAGTTGAATTAAAAAACTACAAAGGTCAGCAGCTTATGAAACTTGTCATAAGCTGCTGATGTCTAATGCCCTTTATTTATTGTCTAATTGATTGACCAACCTGATGAGTTGCTTGAGAATCCCTGGTTTCTCAGGCGACCTGTCATTCTCTGCTGTGAACTGGGTCATCTGAGGCTGTGGAAGAAATCAAACTCATTAAGCAGTTGAAGAACCACCTATTCTAGGGCTGGGCAATAAATCAATACCAATATATCCCGGTAGACACGTATTCAGTATCAGAAGAAAATAAATCTGATTGAATGTCCGATCATTTAAAATCCGATCCAGAACCGCACAGCATTCTGGGAGACGTAGGCAGAGGAAAGGTATTAGCTGCTCAACCTCCAGCTAAGTTAGGATGGTGGAACCAAGTAACTCACTCACTCTTTGGTTACCTAGCAACTCACTCATTCTATGGTTACCTAGCAACAACCTGTTTAGTAACATGCGCAGCAGCAGTTTAAGGTTTAACCAATGAGCCTCATAACTACTCAAAAAAAAAAAAAAAAATGGAGTGAAAGAAGGAAATGAGTACAACACCTCAAGAGTAAACTGGATAAAACAAGAAATGCCAGGCCACCAGTTTGGCCATATTTTGGATATTTAAAACAAGAACTAATCAATAATTATCAATATCGACCTGTATGACACACTTGTGTCGTGATAAGTTTTTCACCCATATCGTTGAGCCGTATTCTATTCTCAGTTGGCACATCTATCTACTTGACATAAAAAATAAAAATAATAAAAAAATTAACATGACATAAATGGGGGAGTGGTACACCTTTTGGTTTTTTACAAAATATTAAAAGGAAATTCAATGTGGTGGAAATTTTATATAACAAATAATCCACTGCCTTTTTCAGTGTCTGAACTTGCAGTGCTAACATATTGTTTGTCTTATCCATTACTCTATCACTATTTATTGTCCCAACTAGAAACCCAAAAACTAATTATTTAAGAGTAATTGGGGCATCTTCCATTTCTACTTCATCAGGTGAAGCCATGATGACCTCAGCTAGCTTACAGTCGCAAGACAGCAGTCTTAACATCATTATGTTTCAATATCACCAAATCTCATACAACTAAATAAGTCAGAAAATACAATTATTTCCTTATACTCTCTTATTCTCCTGTGTAGGCCTAGCACAATAAGGATTAAATCAATTAATCAAGTGATAAATTAAAATAATTAATTTCCATTTGCATTATCATTTTTCTCTCACTCTACCAAAAACTGACAAGTTTTCTGTTTAGCGTTTCAGTCTCAGCTAGTACCATTTTTGAAAGACAATTTTATTTACAGAGATGTAATAATTCATTTTATATGTTGTTACTGTTGTTTTGTTTATTTATTGTGATATCTAAAATGCCTTCAACTTTCAAAGTCAACTGGCCTTTGACAGTGTGTTCTTGCATTATATATACCATTACCATTACATTACTTGAAAATGTTCTCAAAACAACAATATCGTTTATCACATTCACTTCTGGGGCAACTTATCATCCAACAAAATTTGTTATTGTGACAAGCCTACTCCTGTTCTTATCCAAACCTGTAAAATACATTAACCAACCTCCAGGAACCCTGACAATTGAGAAGCTCCATGAAAATGTTCCTCACACGTGTCATGATGAGCTTCGTGAGAGAAGGGCACACTTTGTACAGAACATGCTGTCCAAACTGAACCCTTCTAAAAGCTTGAAGATTTGTACCGCCACTGACAGTTTGAAAATATTTTTTTCTACCTGTAGCAAATCTTAAGAACAAACTAAGCAAAGCAAGGGGAGAAAAAAGTCAAAGTGGACGAGTTGAAGAACAAAGGATCAGGTGAAACAAAAGGCCGAGGGCATGACGGCAGCGGAGGAGGGTAATTTGGGGGCTTAGTTGCTAATCAAACTGAAGCACAATCAGCAGAAACGCTCACGTACACATAATCACACATTTACTCATACAACCTGATGTAATGCCATTATTAACCATAATCGCCCTCGTTATCCCATCTGTCAGTGCAGCTAGCCTGAGGCTGTAAGGAAGACGGTGATGCTACGTGTGCTTCTATTTTTACATCCAAATGGATTAGCTAAGAAATTAAAAAGGGATATGAGAATGAAACTGGCAGATTAATATTTTTTAAGTACATAAATTCAAATAACTTTAACTTGAGATTAAGGGTATTATGCTTCCTTGAAAAAGTTAGGGCTATACAAAACGTGTTTAATACATTTTCTGCACAAAATGATTCTCAGATAACGAGATTTTATTTGGTCAGTTCTGCCTATTTGGAGCTAATTTCAGAATGAGCTGTCTTAGCTGCTGGCCATGACGCCCAACTCAATGTTTACACTCGCATATGAAAATGGCTGCAAACAGATGTGCAACCACACAACCGATCTTTGATAAGCAGAAGTGGAGCCTCCTGCACCACCAACAAGAATGCATTGGGTGGTTTTGTCTTGTCTTTTTCAGCTGCCATTGTCCAGCGCGTACAGCATTAAAAACAGCTGACCAAACATGCTGGAGCTCAGCATAGGTTGCAAGGTAACCCAAGCTGGGGTTGGTAGGTAACAGCGCAGTGCCTTCTGATTTGTGTTGTTACATTCAAGAGGTTTTTGAAATAGTTCATTTTTCAGACACAAAAGACATTAATTGACTCACCGAAATAGAGCTGGGTGTTTTTGTCAGGTTCTGTGTTTTTGTGTGTTTATTTTCGAGTTTTCTGTGTATTTATTTCGAGTTCTGTGTCTCTGTGCTCTCCGTGTTATCCTGTCCTCCCCTTATTGTTCCCAGGTGTGTCTCGTTCCGTGATTACCCTCTGTGTATTTAGTCCCGCCTGTGTCCTTTGTTCCTCGTTCGGGTCCTCATATGTTCGCCAGTTTGTTGCCTTCGCCACTCGTTTGCCGTGCGCTACCTGTGTAAAGCCTCTGTGTTTCCGCTTTGCAGTGCTGCCACGGTTGTGGACTGTTTATCCTGGTCAGTCATCATTAAATATCTCATTTTTACTGTTAACCTGGGTCTCCAGCGTCTGCCTCACCTCCACCTCACCACCACTTCATGACAGTCTATGACTGAGGTATGAGATAAAACTGAGGTGTGACAGGGAAGCTGTGGGTCACAAGTTGAATATCTGTTTGGCTGGGGGCAGGAGAAGAAGATGCTGAGCTTGTTTCTACACTATTGAAGAATGAGCTCCATTCATCGGCTCTGCCCAGACTTCAATCTGTTCAATCCTTCCTGTACTTGAAGTCTGTGATCTCCTTCATCCCCTACCACACATCCCTGATGATGTCCCTCTGTAGTTTGCTCTCCAGACTCTTCCGGTACTCCTCTTTGCCATCTCTTCACTTTGAACTCCTTCTAGTTACTCCTCAGTAATGCCCTGTTTTCCTCCCTTGTTCAACGCTTCCTTCATTGGTGATCCAGCATTTTTTTTTATAAATTGTTATTATAATAAGTATGTTTATTGTCCAAAACATATATTTCTTTTGAATTGTGGCATAAGAATTTAGTTTACAGGCAATGCCACAATCTTCCATATTTTAGAATGATTGTATACAATTACTATCAAAAAATGCATAAACAAATTATTTGTCTAATGTGTGCACATATGCAGACCAGGTTATTGCAATGTTTTTTTTGCCTAAATGTTTTATATTTCCTCTCTGAGATATTTGTATTTGTCTATACATCAGTCGAATACTTTAAGAAGTTTGTTACAAATTGAAGGTGGGAAACTTTTGGTGTTGATCTATCCACAGAGGTGTGTCCGCTTCCGTTATCCACTATTTATTAAATGATAAATAAAATCAAGTTAAGAAGATATGTAAGAAGGGGAGAGCTGCCTAATAGTGTAAAAGTGAAGGTACATGTGGAGATTTATCCTTTTTTTAAAGGTGGCACTTGTAATATACCCCTTTGTTTTTGTTTTGTTGGAATCCAACATGTGTGGACTCATCCTGTAGTTGTGCTGTTTTTCTGCAGGAATGGGAGTGTCCTTTCACAATCTAAAAACATGAATCTCAGGAACTCTATACTCTTCATACACTTCTTGCCTGATGACTACTGGGATTTTCTCAAGCTTCCATCTCTGTGCAAGTAAAATACTTTATGGAGGAAGAAAATTTAGTTGTGCATGATGATTATTTGAGAAATAAATCTGTTGTTCTGGTCCAATTAAAAATATTAAGCGAACTGCTATGTCAGATTAAATTAAGATATTTATCTGTTGTGTGGCATCAACCATGAATCAGTATCATCTCATGTTTTTACACATTTCTGTGCCATTTCTATAATTCCAACCTGAATCTTCATTGGGTCAAGTCAGTAGTTTTACATTGTTATAATTACTATTCTAGTTATTTCAGGTTTATAATTGATCCCCACTATTTATCAAAGGAAAAAATGTTTACAAATAAAACAGCTGAAACCTGAACAAATTTGCTCGTAAAAAAGGCTCATCAGCGCCTCCTCCTGGTTTAATTTAGACGCGCAACTGAAAAGCACAACTCTATCAAACGGACACTCACAATGATGCTTTATTTTAAAATTCACTTTTTAGTTTACATTTAGTAATTGTTCTCCTCTCTGGAGATTTTATCCAGATTTAAATCGAATCTGTTTTGAATCTGTCATATAAAAATACAAATAAAACGATTCTTCACTTGATTTTTAAAAATGCAATTCCTTGTTTTCTTCGCATAAACTCTTTATCGTAACATGTTTAAATAAATGCATGACTATCTGAACAAAAAGTGTGGTCAAATGCCGTCCCCCAAGCATTTATATTTCAATCTCCACGTCTTACATTTGTCCGTAATTTTTTTTTTTTTTTTTTAAAGTACACTCTAAGCAGTTATTGATTTAAATAATTTCAAATATTCAATCAGCAGAAAAACAGGATGATGATGACGGCATTTAGTTCAAAACTACGGTATGTGATGATTTTGATAATTAGCGCGTTATTGCGTAAAAGGAGAATAAATATAAACAATTTAAAATGCCAGAATCATTGATATGTAGTATGCGTCCGGGTGTTTGTTAAGTAAAAGTGAGCAGTAAATAGTGGAAGTTTACTCACTGTACTAATTGATTTGTAAATTTAATTACCAATTTTAAAATGACTAAAAGTTGAATGTCATTAATAAACAAACTAATCCTTAGGATTAGTTTGTGCCGAGTGGAAATTAATTTTTCAAACATAAAATAAAAGACAAAAAAATCACTAACATAAAACTCTTTCAACCCTCGCTAAATTCTCTGTTTGACAGTTTCTTATTATCATTTGACCTCATTATTTGGTGGTTTTATTCGGATCTCTGCGCCTCTTGGTTCCCCAGGTTTTCCTTAAGTCTACTTTCTGGTCTCTTTTCTTCTCTTTAATCGACCATCACACGGTCAACACCGCTGAATGAAGCACTTGATGTCCTCGAGGGATGTGCGCTCAAGGACACTGTAGCAATCAAAGACCGGATTCAAGACAGGAGAAAACATGTTTTTATTGCTCTCATTCAGATTCAGATATAGAGTGGAAAAAGTAACCTTTACACCTCTATTCATCTCCAACCCGGCATTATGTAGTTAGTCCTATACGTAGTTTGACATAGTCTGCTCTGAACAATTTTTCAATTATCTCCTTACAGCAAAGCGTTCGAAGTATATATATTTTCTGATGACAGATTTGAAGAGTTAAATTCGAAAATTAACATATTTCAAGAATATTTTTAAAAAAAATAAAAATAATATATTGAGCTACATTAGTGCAAGTGGTTAAATATAATTAATGTTTCCCTTCAAATACGTTAAGAATGTATCGTTTAAAAATTAACATGAGAAAATATTTCCCACCCTTTTACGAAAAGGGAAATATTGAATTAAGAATCACTGAGTCCTGTATTGACTGTAAGACACCTCGGCTAAAGCGATGGTTCTGTTGAGCCTTGAACACCTCCCTGCTCCCCCATGTTTTAATGTTGTTTGTCAAATTATAACCCAGACACGAGGGATCTCAAGGACACGTGGACTTGAATTTAATCGAAGAGGCTGAGAGTGGGGTGGAAGAGTGACACACGGAGGAGAGAAGTTCATTATTCCACTGAAAAGGAAACCAATGGCTTTCACGGTCGCCAGGGAAACCGGCCTTTCTTTTGCCGCCAGACCTATGATAAGGTACTTCACAGCCTTAAGCACGATTATTGCAAGGTAAAGAGGGGAAATATTGCCTCCTAATGCTGATAGATGTTGGATATTGATTGGAAGGCTGAATTATAGAGAAGCCTGACCCCAACAGTTTCACCTTTCAGCACCCTCAGGATGAAAAGTCCAAGGAGGTGAGGCTAAGGTTGGGCCTTGTTGTTGTTCCTTTATCTCTAGCTGCTGCTGCATCTTCACATGAGCTGACAGCAAGATGAAGATAAGACAGGAGGTTTTAAATATGTCAATAAATAAAATACAATGCAGCAGGAATACATATTTTCACAGGAAAACTCTGAATGGCACAATTAGCTCAAATGCTAAAGACCAGCGACTTCCGCCATTAGCATCATTAGCATACGAAGGGAAAACCTCTGATGGTGGAAAGTGAAATAGCCAGCCAAAGGGATAGTTTTGACATTTTTTAAAAGCAGAAGTTAAGCTAAAATATAACATACCCGCTGTAAAAATGTCATCTTCACTTAGCCTAAATCCAGATAAGTTGTTTTCGGTGGCTAACGCTAATGACTAGCTTGATTTTGTCCAGCACCAAAGCAGACTTAAAACTGTAACACGGTGGAGAGTGTGTCTTGCTACAGGTTTAAGTAAAACACCATTTTACTATGAATCTTTAAGCCATACTTACTTTCACTGCAGGTAATTTTCTGCAAAGAAGTTGATAATTTGTTATTGTATGTATCTCCTGGTGTGCAGTGCAACCCAAAGGCTAAGTAGTGTCAAAAGATATTTTTATTTACTGGTGCATCTCAAATTCAAAAAGTAAAACGTGAGTGTATGTAGAGCATTTATTTCTGTTGATTCTAGTGATTTTGTTACAGCAAGTGAAATATTAAAATTCAATTATGTAGAAATTTGGAACAACATAAATTGTAATAAAATATTTTAATACAGAAATTACACGTTATAGCCTACACAAGCATAGCGAAGGGGATTAACTGTCCAGTAGAAAGCAAAACCTTCCATCTGTACCATCCACAAAGGGCAATTGCAAGAAAAGCAGACTTTTCACAGAATGTTGTAAGAAAGAATATTGAAAAAGTTGAGTGAAAGCAAAAAGTTAAACATATTGTTGAGGATAGGGCTTGCTAGAAACATTAACAGCTTTGAGATTATTTAAGGCCCCCTCCAGACTTTTGTAGATTAAAACTCTAAATGGATTCAATCTATTAAATTGGAATATTAGATTATACATTTATTTCTTATAGTTTGATGATTATGGCTTACAGTTACTTAAGTGTGAATATAAAAGTCCTGTTTTTTTACTTTTCATTTTAAAAAATAAACTGAATTTTGAATTTCTCCGGGCTGTAAGATCTTAAAATAAACATAAGTAAAAATAATTTCCTTTTGTCTGGATTAGATTAAATGAAATAATTACATTTTGCAATGATTTTTTAATTTGCATCTTTGTATGTATACAATTGGCACATTTGTCAACATGTCTTATTCAAGTCTACATCCTGTAGACGTTCAGGTCTACAGGATGCTCAGAGCAGTCGCACTGTTCACTTATTAAGCCAGCCCTGTCCCTGTGAAACATGTATGAAGAAAGAAACATGTACATTTCATTAGTTTTAAGAATTTGCTTTTGGAATTTCGGATTTTTTCAGTCTTTAATGTACTGTATTTTTTTTAGTCTTAGTCCTATTTTATTTTGTCAGTCTGTGTCCTCTTGTACAGTGTATTTACTTCGTTTTACATTTTTTCATAATATTTTGTGGCAATTTTGGTTATGTTTCTATTCAGGCCCATATGGTCATTTTCTGTTGATTGTTGATTTTATTTTGTCTACATCAGTCATTCAATTCAATAGTTCACCTTAGTTCTCTCTGTTTCTCACAGCTGCAACTTGTTGTTTATTAGTGTTACCTGTTCTGCATCCAGTAATCACTGCCTCAGCAAAAAACTCTCTTGCCTGATCCACGTGTTTCTCCCCTCTGTTATGCATCATCCTCTTAGTTGTTCTCTATTTTTCAGTAAGTTTTTCTTTTATTTAGTCATTTAAATATCACAACTTAGCAGGATCTTCCGTAACTCTTGTTTGCATTTGGATCCGACACAAAAACCATGACAATAAAGTGCCTCCAATCTGAGTCTGAGTAACTGTCACATAGAAAACCAAGACAGAGTACAACACAATGAAATAACAGTCAACACTTTTTATCACCTTAAGATTAGACTTGACCATAAATACTTTTTATGGTCTTCCTGTGTTTGTTTCACACAGGAAGACCATTGGTTGTATGCTGCCCCCTGTGTTAATGCCAATAATTGGTTTCTTTGTAAAATATATTAAATCCACAGAGGATTCATAAAATATAGTTTTGACATTAAACATAACAATACTTTAGAACTGAAGTTGTTTTAAAATAGGACAAAGTCGCTTTGACATTATACTAAATGATTAGAGTTGTCTATTGCAGCTAAGATATTAACTGCTTTTAATTTTTCCCAACAGAACCGTATGGTATACCAAAAACCCTGAATTATTCAGTTTAATTCAAAAAGTCAGGCACTTAAATAGATTCATTACACAAAAGATTATATTTCAAAATGCATCACTTTTTATATCATTGATGCAATCAAAAGAGTTTTGTTCAAAAGCCTTCACTGTTTTCTGCCTGAATAGACATAAAGGATAACAGATAATGTAAGCTGAAACTTAATATTTACCAATTGTTCCTGTTTGCATACAGGCTAGTGTCAACATGATAGCTGATAAGCATGGGTATCTGGCTGCAGACTCTTAGATCCATTGTGATGGCCTGCAGGTTCTCGCCCCGATAGTTGCGAATCCTTTCTTATGATTGTGCAAATGACATTTAAAGCTTAAAATATATTGTTTTTTGAATTTGTTTGGTTTTTAAGGGGTAATGCACCATTCCTACTTTTTCTACAACTTTGATAATATTTGAATGCAGCTTCAGCATACACAATCAAAACAAAGGATATGACAGGACTTTTAGAAAATAGGGCTTATTTTTAGCTCTTTTACTGAAAATAAGCCATTTCAAAAACACAATCATTCATATTTGTTACACAAAATTATTCTTATATAATAAGATTTCAGTCTGATCAGTTCTGCCTATTTTGATCTGTTTAAGGGCCTCTTATCACTTTAAATCCTGCTGGCCACATTCCCCAACTTTATATGTTTATGCTTTCATGTGAAAATGGCTTCAAACAGAAATGCAATTATACAATCGTATGTCTTTGAAAAGCAGAAGTAGAGCCTCATGCACAACCAACAAGAATACAGGAAGTGGTTTCTGGACATCAACAACATAACATTTGTTTTTTCCAGCAGCATGTGCTGGAACGTCCCTTGAGTTATTAGGTGAGACACCGTCGATGCTTGCTGAATTGTGACGTTACATTTGGAAGATTTTTGAAACAGCTCATTTTCCATTTTACCAAAAAACATTCACTTATGGCCAGAAAACGGCTTCATGGTTTGTGAATGCTTGGGCTGTTTTTAGAAGCAATAGAGAACCAGACGGAAGTAAAAAAAAAAATTGCAAAATGTTAATTTTGTATAATATGTCACCTTTAAACACTTCTGTCAGGAAGTTAAAATGTTGGCACAAATTGGTCTTCCTGATGGACAATGGTCCTAAGCATACACCCAAATTAATTGCAAAGTGTCTTGAGGATAAAAGCAGTCTGTTTCAGAGTGGTCATTGTGAAGCCCTGATCTCAGTCCCACAGAAAATTTGGGGCCAGAGCTGAAAAAATGTGTGAGCAAGACGACTTTCAAACTTGATTCAGTTACACCGGTTCTGTCATGAGAAATTGGCCCAAATTGTAAATGGAACCACAAATGCAGTTAAAAAGGCAGCTCTACTTCAGAATCATTCTCGGATCTAATTATTGGATTTCTAACTGACCTGAAACAGGAAAAGTTTAGTCTAACTTAAAGTCAAAAAGTGAGGATGTTTTATTTATACAGTGTATATGAATATCTAGTTTCAGCAGGATGTTTAGCGAATATTTTAAGACACGTTCTTGTGTGGAACATTAGTTTAGATTTGCCCACCAACCCAAATTAATTGTCTGATCAGAATACCATTTTCTTAGCTCGTCTTCTCGGACAATAACGGGTCAGTCTTGGTAGCAGTGAGGTTAGCACCAGCTAGAACTCCAGTTTCTGTGTGTGTGTGGAGTGTTTATTGGTTACAGCTTGCCTAGTTGGTGAGAGGTTGGAGGATTAGCGATGAGGAAGGCATGGGCGCTGGATGTGTGTGACGATGAGTGTGGGGGTGCCGGTGGTGGTGGGGCAAATTGTTTTAACCCCTATTACTGCCACTGCATGGTGCTTCCCTTATCTAGGCCGCTGCAGCCACTCATTAATATTCCCTACATATGGCAGCGCTTTCTGTATCATTGTCTATTAATGGGAGGGATAATCGCTCATTCAATTATCAGGCAGTCAGCAAAAGACCAACCGTGCCTGCACGGCTCTGGTTCACACAGAGGCACAGCCCAAAACAGAGATGTGCCAGTGAGAAGGTGAGAGCGATAGCAGGGATTACAACATATTAGCTACTTTAATAAGTTAGGAACGGAGCCCTGTGAAGTAAACGGGGATCCCTTGACAAACATGAAACATGCCTGAACTTTGCGTCAACAAAGCAAAGAAGGGAGTCGAAGGCTGAGTCATCTTTGACCTTTTTATGTTCAATTTAAACATCAAACATCTCAGAGGTCTCCTGCTTTCAAACTGCTGCTTCTCCTCTGCTGGCTACCAGGTACTGTGGTTGGAAAGCAGCTTTGTTTTCAACAGCCCTGAAATCAGCCTGACCCTGATGTCTGTTGGCCAAATATCTGAGCAGTGATCAGATTTACCGCCGATCTACGCTTTATGGCCTCCGGACCGCGTGCTGCCTGTCGCCGTGCTGCTGAGGCCACGGCCTGGATGTGAAGAGGTCACTGATAATAGCGTGACCTCCGGCTGTTTCGACCCCCAGAGACCCTGTTGAGTCAACACAAGCACACTCTCAACAGAGGGAGAGAAGAGTTGGAATTAGGTTGTTTAGTTATCCGGTGAGTTTCTCAAAGAGGTGGGTCACAAAAACTAGGACTGCAGAGCTGTTTCTCTGAGACGGCATGTTTTGCGAGACAGATAGGAGGTGAAATGTTAACAAAAATCTTTAAAAAAAAAAAATCCACAGTTTGATAAATTTTCGCATTCTGAATGAGGCAAAGGCGGCTGAGGCTGTGGAGGGGCCTTTGTTGGCGGTCCCATTTTCTCCGGCGGAGTAGCGCGCTCACAGGGTCAGCGAAGTTACGAAAGTAATTAAAGCTCGGTGATTCAGTGGCTGCTGCAGAGAAAAGAAAGCAAGCTGTCATTCTGATTTAGAAAAATAAATTACAATTTTAATAATGGGGGAGGATAGGGGTGAGAGAACGTCTAGAGCCTCAGTGAGTACATGGGGGGAGCCGGAGGGGGCCTGTTGGATGGGAGGAGGGGTTGAGGGGGTTGCTGGCTGCCTACTTATCAATAGTTGCAATTTTGTATTTTTTTTTCCTTTTTTTGAAACCGCATCGGTAGTACATTGCGAGAGCACAAGTGCCCTTAAAAAAAGAAAACCCCGGAACATTAACATACTGATTTCATGCGCATGGCAAAGGGCCCGAGCCAATATCAGAGAGGACTCAGCAGTCCTATTGTCTGCTGGGACTCTGGTCCCCTCTGATATGAAAATTCAATTATTTTATAACTAGATCTGGCGCTGCGTTTTGACAGTCGACGGTAGCGCCTTGCCAGCTGCATCAGCGTGGGGGACCAGAGGCTCCTGATAGCGAGAGGGGAGGCCTTTCAGACATTGACATGTTTTTGGGGGACAAGATTGCCCTAAATGTGTTGCATTTAGGGGCTGAAAGTTAATCTAATGCTCCACCATTATCTCACTCAGGTAATTCCAATACCACCCTCAATCTGTGTTTACGCTCATGCACGCAGCCCCCGCATACTCGCACATCCATTCATTCTTCAGCACTTTGAATCTGATTCCCTGGGCTTTCTGCATCCAAACAGGAAATGTGTTTATTCTGCAAGAGGCACAAACTCTCGGCAGGTTGGGAAACTATATAAAAAAGAAGTTGTTTTCTTCTTGGCATCAGCAGTTTCTGAAAAACATACTTGAAACTGTGTTTTTCTAAAAGTTTTTGCTGGATATACATAAAATAATCACAATATTCCAACCCATATGCATTTCTATGTCATGTATAAAGGAAACATCTTTACTAAATGCCTGTTAGAGGAATACATAAGTAGTTTAACACAATTTTCTCTTGATATTCAGATTAATTTGCTCCATGTTAACGTAGCTACCCAAGTACAGAGTAAAACTTTGAAGCCAGACAGACATAAGCTGGCCCATTTTCTTACTTTCCTTTCATTACTTCCATGGCTCATTGTGAAATGTTTTAGGGGGGTCCCTTAAGAGTAGGGAACAGGAAGCGGCCCCCCTGGTATGGCCCTCTCTAGTGAGAGCCACTGTGTTGTGCTTATTAGCCCGGCCTGGGAGAAGACGTACCTGCCTCGCCTCATTAGGCCGCGGTGGAGTGCGCGCTCAGCCTGCAGAAGAATGGAGCATTAATTAGTATTCTCTGCAGGGGGAACTGCCATTAGCACTTAATTAGCAGTAAGAGTACCATTCAGCAGGGCAGCCAGTTAGTGTGTTGTCCCTCTGAGTCATGCTGAAATATTGCTGAAAGCCCCTTGTTGTTTGTCTGTGCACAAGTTTTACAGCTGTATGTGATTTTTTTTTTCTTTTTTAAAGATGGCACTGCTTGTTACTTGATTACATCTAGAACAGGGGTGTCCAAAGTGCGGCGCGAGGGCCCTTTGTGACCACCATTGGAAGCTCAAAAATAATGCAAATTTGTATCCAAATTCAATTTATTTTTAATCAGGGCACAATGATTGCTAAAAAATGTTACAACACAAAGCAGTCATATTTTTACGACCAAACTTTCATATTAAGTAGAATCATGTCCCTTCAGAGTCTTTTACTGAAAAGCTGACATAGCTGCACCCAAGTCAACTTTTAATTTATCAAACTTGGCTGAATATGGCAAGTGTTTTGAAATAAAGTGACCCAAATCCTGTTTTTGTTATGTAGAATGAATTTGTTCAGGCAAGCCTAAAAGAATTTGGAAACTAGATGTCTTTTTTTAATACAGCAAACCTTTAAAATCAGCAGCTAACTCTCTAACACACCACTTACCAACACTATGGTGGCAAACAACACTTCTGTTTATCCATTCAGTAAAAAATGTGTTTCCAAAAGCATAGTTCATTCATAGAATGAAGCTAACGTTAATACAGCCTAAATATATTTATCTTTTATATATCAAAATTCAATATTGTGGAGGAAATCAATGCAAAGTCCTTGTGAAGATAGAAAGACAATATGGCTGCGCTCAACCAGTAGGTCTTTATGCTTAAATTTTAAGTTTGGATCTACAATAAATAACATCCCTTACCTACACCAAAAAATCCCGCTACTTTATTTGCTTGATTATATTTTTTTATTTTCTTGGCTTGCGATTACTTCTGACTAGACGATTTTGGCCTATGTAGTTTGGACACCCCTGAGGTAGAATAAACCAAGAGGAACAGGTTTATCCACACCAGTGTCTGCACGCCTCTGTAGGATTTACCTCTTTCTGCTTGTCGCTGTTGACCCGCATGAGGTCAAGCGCTGGTTTCTGGGTCTGGTTTGCTAAAAATTGGGTGGTTAGTGAATTCAGGTCAACTTTTCTTGTCGGTCACAGGGAAGTTTCTTTGATCTGCTGAGTAGGCATTCTTCTCTTTCTTTTCTCCGTTCTATGTCCCTCATCGTCACCAGCGAGGAGGACAAGGGAAGCTGTTAACCCACCTCGGTCCACTCCTCGGCCTCCCTGGTACCCCGCTCTTCCTCGCCGCTCGCCCCTTCCTCTAATCCCTGCCCACCCGGATGGCCCCTCCGAGGCTCAGGGTGAGCGCCGGTAAAGGCGCCTTTTCTCTTCCAGCAATCTGAGAGGCGGAGAGCTGTCATTTGCCAATTTGGCCTGAATGGGGCGGACAGCGGATTGAATGTCGTTTTCCCACCAGGCTGCACCATCCAGACCAGCAGGGGAGGGAGGGGGACGCAAAGAGAGGGGTGTAATGCTAGAGTAAAATTAGAGCTTTGATGGCAGCTAATAGTGTGTGATGGGAGGCGCTGACGTGGACTTCCAGTACAGACGCCACAGGTTCCCCCTGTACCTCTGCCTTGCTGCGTCTGACTCACCTGTAAGATTAGCCCTGCCTCCGCTCTCAGAGCTGTGATTTCACCCTGATCTGTGTAATTACACAGCTCCAACTCCAAGCCTGCCCCTGTCAAAGGGCCAGAGAGGTCCAGTTTCTTTCTCGTCTCACACAGTCATGCATGCAAAAACACACTGGAGCGTTTTCTGCAAGAGGAGAAAAGCTTAGAATGTTTTTTTTTTACTCCTTGTTCCAGTTGCAAGTAGAAACAAAGCAGTTATGCAGATGTTCTGCAGATTAGCCATTAGGCGTTATTTCTCGGCCCAGATTTGAGTTCTGATGTCATGCCTGCTCTCTTTGTTAGTGATTTAGTTTTTTTTTTTTTTAATCTCATAATGTTAAGATTAGGGTCTGACTCAAAAGGGGAAAAATTACTTTTGCTGTACTTTAGGCTGACTGAGCAATGCTATTAATAAATATATGAATTCGAAATGATCAAGGAAAGCATTTGATTTTCTATTTGTCATTTTCCAAAAGGTAACCCTTTTTTAAACTTGTACACAGACCACAAAGTTCTTGAGGGAACAGATATCTAATAGTTTTTCTAAATAAAACAATTATTTTGAATTTGACAATTTATAACCACAAACTCGTAGTTTTATTAAAGTAAGCACATTTTTTGTATCACTCTTACCAGTCAGGTTTTGATATGATTTTAATATTAAAATGTGTTGGGTTTTTTGTGAATGATCGAATCTACAGATCTTCAGAAATAAATGTTGACTCATAAAAACCGCAAGCTTTGGTGAAGTGGCACAAAAAGGCCACATTGTTGTTTTTAAACCATTTTCATAAATAATAATCAGAAGTTTTGCACTGGGTTTCCTTTACTCTGAAACTATAGCACCAGCTCTAGAGCAGGGATGTCAAACTCCAGTCCTCACTTGGTGGCGATTTTCAACATTTTGATTTCTTACAAGTCCAACACACCTGAATCAAAGGACTGAAGAAGTGATTTAATTACTTAACAGAATCAACTTGTGTGTAGATTAATTTTAGTATAAATGCAGCTGTTTTGTAAAAAGCTCAAAGGTTTGTTAGAAAACATCACTGAGTAAGTAGATATAATACCATTAAGTATAAAGTTGTGGGGAAGTTTGAATTCAGGGTTTAGTTATAAAGTGACCAGGCTTCAAGGATTAAACATTTAACATTCATCATCACAAAATTACTTACACAGAGAAAAACTAACTCTGCACAAGAACACAATGTTCCCATTATGAAACACTGTGGGATTTACATAATTTTAGTATTTTTATATGCAAGTAAAAGAAGATGGAGTGCTTTATAATAAAACATGAAATAAAACATGTAAGAAGAAATCAAATAAACCGAAATTAAGTAAAAGCACATTTGAAAAGAGGAGTTTTGAGCTGCTTTTTTGAGAATCCAATGATCTTAATCCTTTGGAATATATTTTCAGAGTGGAAATTGCTTTGGTTATATGTATGTCGCCTTTTTGGAGATATTCACAATCAAATATCTTAGAACACTGAAAATAAGACACAACTAACTTAAAAGTAGCTATTCAGCAAGCTGTAGGGAGATGTTTTAAGTAAATAATTGCAAAAAGAACTCAATACATTTCCAGATTATTTCACTTGTAACAAAGAAAAAATGTCTTGTTATAAGTCAAATGATTTGCCAGTGTAAGTTTTTCATAATTATTAAAATATCATTTACTTAAAATATATTTCCAGTGTACTATATCTTCCTAAACACTTTCTTGTAAGATAGTTTTTATTTTATTTCAAGTCTAGTAAGACACTTGCACTAGAAGCTACCAAAATATGTGGTAAGATTTTGTGTTTTTGCAGTGCAGTTAAAGGCGATCAATGTGTTTGTTCACACATTAATCACTCACATTCTGCTTTCACTACAAGACACAAGGGTGCATAGAACATAGCTCTGGGACCTGCCTCAGGCCCACCACACACACGCTACCCCCCCTACACACACACACACACACACACACCCCTTCACACCTACATCAGATGTATTAATATCTCCCCAGGCACGAGCGGCTCTGTGATGCTCTGACATATGTGCAGTTAAAGGCGTCTTAAATGTCCATATCAATCTGCGGCGCTGTCAGCTCAACAATGATGGAAACAGAACACCATCGCCTGCGTCAGGCAGCATCATTCCCATCCATGCAACATTAGAGAGATAGACGGCTCTCTGCAGGACATTCCACTGAATCTTAGCCAACCCAGAGCAAAGCTGGGTGAAAAAATAAAAATGCCGGAACTTCTGGTTCCGTTGTGCTGGCACTAAGATTTACCTCTTACATGCTGAGATTTATTTATCAAGAGCCAGAAATGTAATATCCTGCTTTAAAATGGATTGGATTGCATTGATTTCATTGTTCTGCTCCCTCTTGGTAATGCATATATGCTTGTGACTGTGAAAAGTAATTGTCTTCTTCCTGCTGCACATAAAGCGTAATGCTCCATGGGATGGGAGATGTTTTGTTTTTTTCGACTCTTTCACACCAGCTCTCCCTACCTCGATTTTTTTTTTTTTTAATACAATAGCCCTCTCTTCTCTCACCCAGCGAGGCAACCCTTTCAAACGGGCAGCTCCAGGTCAGTTTCCTTGCCAAGTTTTGCAGCCTGCCATGTTGTCTATTCTGCTCAGCTATTTAAAAAATGTTGAATATCAACAATGGCTTTCAGTGGTGCATTGTCAACTTTTGTATGAAGCAATCTTGGCTGAAAGAGATGGGTCCCAGAGCAGGGAGAGCTCAGCTGCAGTGTGCACGGCCCAAAGAAGTGACTGCCCAACACTCGCAACGTTTCATATTTCTCCTCTGCGCCTCGGTTGTGCCGTTTGAAAGGCCGAGGCTCGACTCTGAGCTTGCCATCTTTCTGTCCATAGAGTCCTGCTTCTGGGCCTGCTGACAGTCGGCTATTGAAGGTGGGACCAGCACAGGAACTGAAAGACAGAAGCAGCAGCAGCAGCCTTGGGACCAGTGAGAGCTCGGTGAGTTTCCTGGATTTTTTTCTGGTCAGAGTGGGAGGAGGTTAGTGGGAAGGAGAGGAGAGAAGAGGGAGGGGACGTTCAGGAAGACGGCAGCGTTGAGGAGCTTTGTGTTCTCTGAGTTCATGTACTGAATTTGTGAAGTTGTTGCATTGCTTCACATGTAGAAATAATGTATTTTTCATGCTTGGCCTGTTTGACCTGATGTTATTGTGATCAGAAACTGTGCAACTAAACCTAAAGGAAGCCTCTTCACTTACAACCCTTCTGACATTTCAACAATATCCAACCTGACTCCACTGCTTAAGGCTCATCCAGGCTGGATGCATCAGTGACTTTAAGCAGAGCTCCATATCTATGTTTGTACTCTTAAAGAAAAGGATGAAAGCAGGAATGAGAGGCTTGCTTCCAGATAATAGTAGCTTAGGCTCTTTGTCCTGCTGTCAGCCAGGAGAGGAGCAGAGGCTGGAAATCTCCCCATTGCAACCGGCAGCGTCTTGTATGTTTCATTGACATATCAGTCTGTGGGGCAATGAGCCGTTGCTTCTGCACCCCTCGGCACACTTCTGCTCCGTATTTGTCGGGGGCGTCTTTGTGCGAGCGCAAACAGGCGGCACGACAATCTAGCTCCTAGGTGTTGGTGAGAAATAAATTTTGATGTAAGAGGAATCTGACACAATGGACTGTTTTAGGGCTGCACAGAAAGGAGGAAGAAATTTTTTGTTAGATTCCAATTCTGTTTTTTTCTTATGTTTTAAGTGTTCTGGCAAGAAGGGAATATTTTTTTAATTTAGTATAATTATAAGAACAAACCAAGTTATTAAAATAAGACTTGGCATACAAAGAAAATTATGACTTTTTTCTTAACATTCTCCCCAGGAAAATTGTTTGATTTTCTCCTCGTACTTTGCAAAGCATGATGAGTTTTCAGATTTTTATTTCATTTTCAGATAAAATATATATATAAAAAAAACCAACTACCACTAATAATAATACTACTACTAATAAAAATAATATACAAACTTTGATAAAGTTGAAAAAAAAAAATCATTTTTTTATGCAGTGTTGTCCTCTGCCTCACCTCTTTGCGCTCAACCAGAAGCAAGGTGACCAAATTCATCTCAGTCCAGCCCATCCATTATCTTGTCAACACAGCCAGCTCCCCACCTTAGTTTGCTCTCCTCCCAGAAGACTTGCTTTAATGAAACGCGCAGTAATCGCCACACTTATCTCGTCATGCTCAAGGTAATTAATATATTTAGAGGGCGATGGCTAACTCTTAATTAAATTAAGCCGGTTTTAATGAGACCTTGACTGTGACTGAATTTATGACCACTATCTACTTCATCAAGTGCTTGGCATGCAGCAGAGATTAGTCATTTTGTCCCAAATCAGAACTAGATTGCACATTACGTTATTCATGATTTATATATCAATTTATGCTTGTTTGTTTCTTATTTAGGGGTTTAATAAATTACCTCCTATAATTTTGCTTCCAAAAAGCTCCCAGCCTCTGCAATTAATGCTCAGCAGCTCTGCTTCTGTTACATTTTCATTCTGTAGGAGAATACAGATAACAAACTTGGCGGCATTAATCATATTACAAAATTGGGTGTATTTAATTAATTACAGTTACACTGCAAATTAATTGTGGATTCTAACAATATTATCTTAAACTAATGAAGCCCTGACAAAGGGAGTGTTTCATTTAAAAAAAAAAAGGGAAGAAGAAGCTAGATTAGTGGGATCTCAATTATGACTAAAACAAAAGAGGGCCGCTTGCTCGGGCACGGTGCAAAGCAAAACATGACAATTCAGCACTTTCCCCAAAACAAAAAACTGAGAAAGTTTCCTTTGTTTTAGTAAAAACACCGAACATGGCAACGATTCGGCCGATACATGTGGGAATAATGAGTGCTGTAATTAACTGGCCGGGGGAATAACTGTACCTAAAGTGATCATCAAATAGAGGTGTTGATAATGCCATTCACTTTTCAGGCACCAGACCAGGGCTGGCCAAACATGTAAGCAATCTTTGCAGCTCCCCGCTCCCCAAAGGAGAAACTTGAACTAAACAGGTTGACAAATTTACTAGCTGTGTAGAAAATAAAGAAAACCTGGTAAAATTGTCATAATTCAAAGGAATTTAATAATTTCTACAGCTTGTATCTAAGCTGTGAAACATTTCCTGGACCTTAAAGCTGAATTTAAATAAATCAATAAGTGATCAAAAGAGTTTGATCTTGTTAAAATCCTGTCTATTATATGGTTGCCATGTTTTATTTTGAATTTAAAAACTAAATTATTTTCAACATATACTAATTAAAAATTGCATTTATTCTCTGATGAATAACTTCTTCAATACTTTAAGTAAATATTTCAATGTTATTACATTTTAACTTTATATTCTTTTCTCGTCAACCTAACTCAAGAAGGTAAGAGAGTCCTTTCAAACAACCCAAACATACTCATAAATTGCTTGAATTGTTTCCTTGAAGTGTTATCAAATCTAATACTTTTTAACACTAAACTATTATTCCAAGTGTCATTTATATAATAAATAAAGTAATTATGATATAAAAATAATATCAGAACTTTGATGCTCAGAGTAAAGAAGCATCTGGAGATTGTAGCGTTGACTTCCTTTGTTGCACATGTAGAGCCATAATTTAATCCCACAACTCCATACATATAATTTTTGATACACATTTCTGAGACCTCTAAAAACAACGTTGATACTTTCTTTAAAAGCCTGATGTATCAAATCATACACATTCCTCCCACCTTTTAGTGGAAAATCAAAGTCCAAGATGGCTACACTCACCTTACAGGAAGCAAAAAATCTAAAGCATATTGCAGATGACTTTAAAAAAAAATAAAAATTGCACTTAGCTGAGTCATAAAAAATAATTTAAATATGAAAGCGTTTATGGAGAATGTGTGTATTTGTATCTATTTTAATACAAACGTGAAATATGGGTCAGCTGTTTTCAAGCGGATTTCTACTGTCATTTAAGACATATAATTAATATGCTTTTTATTTGAGAAGCTATAATAAATGCAGGACCACAAAGTCCTAAAACCTATCAAATAGTACACAAAATAAAATGTAATTTCTGTTTCCTTTGTTTAAAACAGCAGAATATTTTTTTCTGACAAAATGCAGCTTGTTGTAAAGATCTTGTTGTAAAGATCTTGGAAGCAAAGTGCCCAGATTAGAACGTCAAGTTCTGGCCAGAGGGACAAACAAGGAAGTCGTGGTGCTCAAAAGTGTCTTAACCCAGTGGCTCTGAGGCAAAAACACATTTTCTGGAATTTTCTGCTTAATTTAAGATGAATTAAAATTAGCTTCTAATGGACGGGGTCTTATAATTTACTGTAATTTAATGTTTTAGTTTTCATTTAACGCGTCATATACCAAATGTTTGAATATGTTTTTCCTAATCTGCAAAGCAAAGAGTCAGTAATCATTGTTTCTTTATGACAAAAAATGTCTCCACTGATTTCCTCTCTTGTGATATAATTTCATTTGGCTTCATTAGCCAATAACCACAGGGGGGAAAAAAATGCTTTTTGGCAATTATGGGAACTGGAGGGTCAGTAAGAATGGATTTTCACCCTGCTGCACATGATTATCTAAAGTGGCCTTGTCGCAGCGATTAACCCCGGGTCTGTGTGTGTGATCGACTGTGTTTGAAATGTGCATCCCTAAAATGATAAGCAGCTATGAGCCAAAGGTGATGAGGTGAGAAAACTGTTCCCCTCTCGGCTGAGTGAGATGGAGCACGGCGCTGGGTGGTCACGCCTTGTCTGCTCGCGACAGTGGCGGGTTAAAGAGATTACACTGGGTCTGTGTCAGCGGCCTTGGCCTCACACACAGGAACATAATGAGGAAGGACATGCTTGGCTGCTGAGGGAGGGAAAATAAAGGAAGCTGGAGTTTGAAGCAGATTTCTCGTGTGTTATTTCAGATGGGAAGAGGTCGATAAGTAAGATGCTCGCATTCCTCATAGTGGTACAAGGTGAGCGTTTGAGTGCGGGGGATGACACTTGTGGGTCAGCACCGCAAACGAAGCACAAATTAATTTCTTACTGCTGAGGGACGAATGCAGTGTGCTCCATTAGTCCTCCAGGCAGATGTGCACACTACACTTAATCTCAAAAAATCAATGCATCTGTCTTCTGAGTGTGTGTTTTGCTTTTATATTTGAAGGTTGGAGTGACAGCTCCTTCTGTTGATGACTGAACCTCCAGTACTTCAGGTGGACCAACAGTTGGGGACAATGACCTTCTTTTCTCAGGCATAAGGTGAATTTATTCATTTTAATCAACTTTATAAGTTTGCTTTTCATGTTAGACGTTGAAAAAATATTAATTTTACTACCAGTTATTTAAAAAATGTACAGGTTCTGATCCATAGGTAAGGATTTCATCATCAAAAGGTTCATTTATTTCAATAATTCAATAGAAAAAAATGAAGCTTTTATTAATTAGATCATAAGATGCAGAATGATATATTGTAATTATTTTTTACAACAAATGTTTGAATAATTTGAATATTAAGAAAGACCAATATAAAAAATATATTTTCATATACAGGAATTTATTGTTATTGCTTATGCATAGACAATAATGCTGATAGGACAGTTGACCAGCAGAAAGTCATTGAAACTCTCCACATAGATAATAAGCTATAAATAGTAATATTTAAAGAAACTGGTCGTTCATGTACCAAAACATATTGAAGAAAAGTTGAGTGGAAGAAAAAAAAATGGTTAAAATAACGTGCTTAAGCAGCAGAGATAACCGCAGAATTTAGAGCACAAGTTTCAAACTCCAGACCATGAGAGCAACTTTTCTGCTTCAACATACCAGAGTCAAATAATGAGGTTGTTAGCTGAACCCTGAGGAGGTAAAGCCATTGGATTCAGGTACTTTGCTGCAGGGACACATCTAAAAGTTGTTGAGGAAGGAAGCTTGACATCTTTGCTTTAGAGGATTGTGATGCAAGTCCAGTTCAAGAGTTTGATCAGATATCAGAACTGTGATATCCACTACAGACTGTATCAATGCACTAATTCATGCAAAAGGAGCCTCGATCAAGTATGGAATGGTTGTACTCTACAGTAAATGGATACACTTTTCAGTAGGTCACCATTTTGTCATTAAATGTCCTTTTTATTGGTCTGATATCTTAATTGCCAAAAATGAACAGTTTCTATACCATAAAGGAAATAAATGCTTGAAATATAAGTGATTGGTGAAAACGTAACTTTGAATAATTAATTTATAGAACACATGTTTTATTTTTTGAATGAAGTCACTAAATCAAATTTTGATTGTTTTTTTATTTATTACTATCTTGTAATTCAGCATTATAATAAACTCATTAATTAAGCACTTGCATAGATAATGAGATAGAGACTGGAAAAGTGCTCTAATTTTCTACATATCTAATATATATATATATATATAATCTCTATAATAGACCACAACTTTTATCAATTCATTTTGAAGCATTGATAATATTATAGTTATTATGTTTTGTAATAATAACATTTATTTAACCAGATAAAAATCCTCACTGAGATATGAAATCTATTTTTCAAGAGGGACCTGGCAAAGATAGCAGCACTGTTTACAAATTTCAACATTTAGATTCAATCAGAAAATCAATAATCACAAAATCTAATCCAGTTTAATATTTATGCATTCAAAATGTAGATTAAAACAATCTTAATCTCAATTTGAAAAAACAAAACAAAAACCTTGTCAGGGCAGAATAATTCAGTTTAGGTTTAATCTGTTCTACTAGTTTAAGTATTTTAGATTTTGAACTAAAGTTGATCACATCAGATCCCTTAAAAAGAAGGAAATATATCTTTAATTTGGCACTTTTTTCTTCAGCATCATTAAAAAGCCACAGTGCATTGGCATATTTTCTTACACTGCTTACACTAAGCCCAACACAAGGGAATGCCTATTCCCCACTGGCACAGACGATCAAGCAATAGAAAACTCATCCAGGGTGAATCTGACAGGTAACTTTTCTTTCAGTGTTCAACCTACAAAAACTACAAAAAGCTGATCAAACCAAAGTATTAAAACAAAAGCAGTTTCCCAAACCGTTGTATAATTTTTTTTAATCTCAGATTTCAATTGTGACATTTTAAATAAATTTCTAAAGACCCCTCACCTGGTGTTTCATGGCTCCCACAGGGGTCTCAACCCCAATGTTTGGACCCATTTCCCTAGAAGATCTTAAAAATATTTGGTCAGATATAATGAAGCCGTATTTTGTATTCATTAATATTTAACTGGATGAGATGATACAAAAAGGAGCACATTTGATTAAGACATTAAAAATGAAAGCTTTATGGAATAATTATTGTCCTCTAATTAAAGACATAAACAGTTTTGGTAGATAAATGCTTTGATGAAATAAAATAGAAAATTTTACTCCAGATCTGACAGTAAGTACCTGTTGACTTTATCACATAATCAATGTCTTAATTTCCTAGAACAACATCCGGGTATTCTACCTGCTGCAGAAATCAAAACTCATAGAGTTGATATTACACGTGGCAGGGAGCAGAGTTAATATGTTCAGTGATTCTGCGTTACAGATTATAGCATTAAACATCATGAACATTAAAATGCATCATTTTTATATGACCAACTGCAGCTCTTACTGGTCAGATGAGCCCAATTATCATTAGGACTACCAGCGCAGCTTTGTGCGACAAAGAGACGATAAGACCAACACTTTTATTCCTTTAAATGACCCGTGAATATTATTTTTACCTGAGCTGAACTGGGAGGACGCAGCCATTCACGCCGCACAAAGGGAACAGCAGACCGTGCGTAAATTGCATCTTCATTTGCATTCCCGGTCCCCCCTGCCCAAAAAAAAAAAAAAAAAAAATCATGCAAATCTTAATGAGACAGTCTCCATTGTGACTGTAATTGAAAAGCCATTCTTTGTTAATTACTGTTTCTCAAAGGGGCTCCGTCCGCCGGTCACCGAGCTGAAAACAAAACACGAAAAAAGTTACTGATTCCAGACACAAAATGTAGAAAAGTATGACTATTGTCGATTTGAGAATTGGCTAATATTTAGAATGTGTGCGGGGTTATTTTATTGTAATATATGTTAATTAAACGGGGCCAAATTCATGCAACATATAAATAAAACCGCCAAATAAACAAAAGCAAAAAATGACATATATTTAATGTATTTTAAAGAGATGATTTTCGGGCGTAAAAAGTCTGAAATAATGAAAAACTTTGTTGTCAAGTTGCAAATAAGTCAAAATAACTGATAAGTGACAATAAATGTGTATTACTTAAAGATGTATTTAATAACATACTAACTAACCTTAAAAAAACATAGACATAGTTGCGACTGATTTACTTGAGGGTAAAGCGTTGGTTTTACGCTTTGTGCTGTCGATTTTGAATTTGAAAAAAACAGGAAATACAAGTTTTAACCAGGACTGAGGTTTAAGTCAGGACTTCCACATATTTCTCAACACTGAGCAGCAGAGCGCCCTGAGAGACCCCTCAGGGCTGTCAGGGCTTGTTGAGCCTGAATCGGAGCAGACTGTGCTGGTGGTCCCTCCGTTCCTTAATTAGGAAATTAGCTGCACAGAGGGCCTCATTATCAAACTCCGGGTTACTCCTGACTGGGTTTCTCTCTCTCTCTCTCTCTCTCTCTCTCTCTCTCTCTCTCTCTCTCTCTCTCTTTCCCTCTCTCTCTGCTACCGGTCAATTTCCATAAGGAGATTACAAGCGGATCAGTATTGAGATTTGCGCAGATAAACAAATAACCGGTCCCTGAGAATTAGATGACTACTAATTGGACGTTAGTTTTATTGCCCCCGCGCTGTTTGACACGCCCCATTGAACGGGAAAATGGAATCCGTGCGGTGATGTCTCTTTTTGAGCGGATTTACAACGACTATGGCTCAAGACGAATAAAGTGGGATCTAGCCCCACAATTTGGCAACAGAATCATTCTTCCCTTTTTTGCAAAATCATTCGTGCATGATTCTGATTTAGTTTTGTCTGATTTCAGCTGTCAGTAGATTTTGCAAAATTGTTTAACGAGATTTAACTTCAAAATTCTGGCAGGACAGAAAATTAACTTTTGCGTGTTTTTATTTGTGAAAGAAAATTAAATCGATTTCAGTCTGAATCAGGAAGTCGTCTTGGCTTTATTCTTTGTTTTATCACATTTTATTTATTTATTTTTTTTAAAAGAAACAAAACAAAACCGTGCGTTTAATTTGCTTAATGCGCGTTTCCCGTGCCGCCGGGCGGCGGAGGGCCCAACAGTAGCTGTATTTTATCTTGTAAAACCCCCAGGAGGCGATTTCGCCCTGAAACGAAACCTACAGAAGAGCTCCCGCAGATACTCAGGTGTTAATAGTTCATGCTCGATGGTCGATCCGCGTCGGGTTCATTAGCAGGTGTGAGATGTTTTACGCGCTTTAGTTTGGTTTCAGTGGCTGAGGGTCGTTTGTAAAAGCGACACATGCAAATGAAAAAGCGAAGGGAGGGCTCTCCACGCTGATTGTTGTGTGGGAAAACAAGACTGCAAACAGCAGCTCACAGGGTTTAAAAGTGCTCAACTAAACTTTTCCCCATGGGACCAAAAAAAAGAGCCCTTCTCTTCCACAAGAGGTCGTTCATGTATTAAAGTTCCAAATAAAAGGTCCCTGAACGCAGCACAGCCATTCCAGTACGATTTAACATTCAATCTGTTTTTCATGAAAGGATTATCTATTTAAATAGTGGAACTGAATAAAAATCAAGATAGGTAGTGACTTTCATGAATTAAACTTTAAAATCGTTTTACATGCTTTAGAAAAAGTTAGATAATTCCGTCCTCACAAAGCTTGAATATGTTGACAGGAAATTATACATGATCCAATGCAAAATCAACAAAAACGAAACAAAAAATAGCACAACTCTGTTCCAAAACGCTGAAAGGCTCATTCTAAAATTCCAGATCATCCCAATATGGTGTCTAAATTTAATGAGTAAATTAATCGAGTCTGTTTAAATTAGTCTAAAACAAAAATAAATACATTGATGAATCTATTGAAACTATTGTTGAAATAAATAAATAAATTGGTCTGATTGAATTTCAGAAAGTAATTTTAAATTGGATTAAACATTTAAAATATTAATTTAAATTCAGTTTGTAGACTTAATATAATTTTCTCGCTTTTCTTTTGACTTATGTATCATTTTATTATTAATTTAAACCTTCAACAAATTTAGCCCAGTGGGGCTAAATTTTCCAATTCCAAACTTTATTTATACTTAAATCACCACAAATCTACTCTTCGTTTCATAACACTAATCTTAAGAAATAAAAAGTCTGGTTAATAATACTACAGTTGCTAATAATGCCGCCCTAAATAAAGATTTCCACATAATTATTTTCTCTAGAATAAAACCAAAATGAATACGAAAACAAATCCCTTCATTTCCCCCTCAGTATTCTCTATCCTCAGCTTCTAAATGCTGAAATTTCTGCCCTCTTGTTGCTGAAGTGCGCTCCAGTTTTAAATCTTCTCCTCCTTCCTCCTCCTCCAACCCAAACCGCACGGATCCGCTCTCCGTTTGGAGCTGCGCGTTGATTGGTCCGCTGCCTCTCATTATCAGCCTGTCAAGCCAGATCACATGGTCCGGCCTCATGGGCCTATTAACGCACGAGCTTGGCGAACAAGTTTACAGACTTGTGTTTGAGAGCGGAGAGGAACGGAGCTGCTCTGAGCGGACACAAACCAGAGACGCACCTGCAAACACATTCGTCGCTTCAGGCAGAACTTTTTGGCGTCTTTTTGACTTTTCTTTTGGCGAGGGTTTGTGAACTTTTAATCCATTTTTTTCCCATGTGCGTGTGAGTGATCGTTAAAAGTCGCCTGAATGTATAACATGATGGAAACCGAGATCAAGACCCCGCTCCCGCAGTCCAACTCGGGCTCGGCGCCGGGCGCAAAGAACAACAGCGCCAGCGACCAGGAGCGGGTGAAGCGGCCGATGAACGCCTTCATGGTCTGGTCCAGGGGCCAGCGGAGGAAGATGGCTCAAGAAAACCCCAAAATGCACAACTCTGAAATAAGCAAGCGGCTCGGTGCTGACTGGAAACTTCTGACTGACGCCGAGAAAAGGCCGTTCATTGACGAGGCCAAGCGTCTACGGGCGATGCACATGAAGGAGCACCCGGATTATAAATACCGGCCCCGCAGGAAGACCAAGACCTTGCTCAAGAAAGACAAGTATTCTCTGCCTGGAGGACTGCTGGCGCCGGGATCCAACGCCGTCAACAACTCGGTGTCGGTGGGCCAGCGGATGGACGGTTACGCGCACATGAACGGCTGGACAAACAGCGCGTACTCCCTGATGCAGGACCAGCTGGCCTACCCTCAGCATCACAGCATGAACAGCCCGCAGATCCAGCAGATGCACCGGTACGAGATGGCCGGCCTTCAGTACCCGATGATGTCCTCGGCACAGACCTACATGAACGCGGCGTCCACCTACAGCATGTCCCCGGCCTACACGCAACAGACCACCAGCGCCATGGGGCTGAGCTCCATGGCGTCCGTCTGTAAGACGGAGCCGAGCTCGCCGCCGCCGGCCATCACGTCCCACTCTCAGCGGGCGTGCTTGGGGGACCTGAGGGACATGATCAGCATGTACCTGCCCCCCGGCGGGGACAGCGCGGAGCATTCCTCCCTGCAGAGCAGCCGGTTACACAGCGTCCATCCACACTATCAGACCGCAGGGACTGGCGTCAACGGGACGCTACCTCTCACCCACATCTGAATAATAAATAGTAATAATAATAATAATAATAATAATAATAATAACAAAGAAAGACTTTTAAAAAATGTACTTCGGATACTTGAACTTCTTTTGGTTGCTGCAGAAAGAACGTTCAGCAGAATCGTTCAAGAACAGTTTTATCTGAAAATCCTGACTCGTCCGTTTGATGAACTTTAAATGGACCCAAACTGAAGCTGAGCCCAGCTCCCGAGGCTTTTCATCACAAGTAGAAGCAATCAACCTGTGTAGAAGAATTGGACTTCTATATTTTAAATAAATGCCATATTTTCTCTCTTTGAAAAGGCATGTGGCCTCGTGTAGGGGCTGGCGTATTTCAGAAAAAAAAAAAGCTGGATGGACAGTCTGTTCATAAATGTTTACACTTAATTTGTAGAATGTCAGTCGTCTCCACTGTGTTCACATCCTGTGTAGTCCCTTTCTGTTTTTATTTTTATTTCCTTCCCAACATGAACTAGGTTTAAATGAAATGTTAAGACTGTGCCGGTCGCAAACGCAAGTTTTATTTATAGCAAGATTTCTGTTTTTCCTTCTCTAGCTTGTGCAACCCGTGAAACTATTCAAGAACTTTTTTTTTTTTTGTAATTTTGCTTTTTGTAAATTTGTTTTGTTCTGTGATGTTTTTTTTTGACAGTGTCATGTTTACCCATTTATCCTGAACGAAAAAAAAGGTTTATTTAAACTGACGTTTCTACATATTTTAAGACCATCCTCTATTCTTAAAAGCTGAATAAATTTTTACGAAACGTAATTTTGTGACTCAGTGTTTTGTGTGCAAAATAAGGAGAAGTTTAAAATTGAATTAACTGGCTATATAATATAAATATTTATATATATATAAAAATGCTGCTGTATTTAAATATATCTTTTAAAGTGTACATAAACTAAACCAGTGTTTTTATTTAACATCTTAAAGGGCAATCTCACACAATTTTGACAAATATGACATTAAAAGTGGAGCAAATAATTTGGTTTTCCAAAATGAGAAAGTTTTATAACATTTTTTAAGGAAAATACTAATTTAACTCTTTGTTGTTGCTTTTTGTTTTTTTTTCTATTTCTAAAAACTGAAAAAAGTTATTTATTCACAGTACTTCATTTACAAGCTACAGATCCTTCAGCTTTGTTAAAATTTTAATTTCCAAAAAGTTGCTGCTGTTAACAACTTTTGCTGCTCCTCAAATTTATCAAATCAAAATGCAGCATCTATCAGACACAAAAGCTGACCTTTAGTGCTTTTTTGTGCACTGCACATAGGTTGGCTCTCTAGAGCTATTAGAAAGTTATTTTAACATTTTAAGAGAAATATATATAACCATTTCAGATATAAAAACTAAAAAACAAGTCTCTTCAGTCTTAAAATATAAAGCATTGAAGTAGAAATAGTTTTGAAAAGTTCTGTTTCTGCATTTTATCTCAGCTACACTACAATGAAGACACCTTTTAGGTATTTGTACAGCATAAAATATTTTGCTTAAAAAAGTTAATTATCATGCAGAATTATTAATTATAAGTTTAACATGTGAATAAGAGGAACATCCCATAAAACTAATTATGGCTGTAACATCCTGTAATCTATGCTTAATTTAGTTTAATTATCAGAGTGCACTAAGCTTGCACAGCATCTATAACTATAGCCACACTCTTTGCTGCTGTGCTACTATTATACACAGGTGCATGGAAGAATGGGCCAGCCTGCTGTTGGAGTGTACCTAAGGATAAATAATCTGCCATCACAAAGAGGGCCGAAACAGCATGGCCCTGCCGGCCTTCCCACACTCCCTGCAGAACTGGATCCATATAGCTCAGTGCAGCAGCCCGGATTAGACCCCACGTACCTTTGTGGAGGGAAAGATTATCCAGACCTCCCTGCATTCACTGACAGGGTTTAAGTCACTCTAGCGTGCCAGCAGCCACCCGTCACCTAATCGCACTCTCAAACTCCCTTTTTGTGTCGTTGAAATTAAGCAGCTTTTCTGCCGCTGCTCCTCAGAAGTGTGTGGACAGAGCAAAGGTTAGTGGTCAGTTATCAAACTAAAGGAAAGTATCCGCTCTACACTGAGATATTGGGAATAAATTTAGAATAAAAAGTTGAAGTTTCTGTTTGAAATGTGCAGAGAAATCCTGTTTGTTTCCCTCCAACACTAGATTAGGTGTGAAAGATGATGTTTAGGGGTAAAGTGTGAATATGTATGGATTGTGTTTAAATATTCTGGCAGCTAGTTGATCTGAATTTGGCTTAAAAGCACCCCATCCCTCATTCCCCCACATGCTGAGTGCCCAGAGGGCCTCTCTCCCCTGTCCTGTGGAGCTCTGTGCCCACTCAGCAAGTGCAGGCATATCCCACTTCCATCTGCCTATGACCTCACAGCCCCTGTTTGTTTAACCCCCTCTCTAAAAACTAACCTAATTATAGCCCTGTAGTACACGGATTCAGGAGATTCCCAGCGGATTTCACCACTTTGCGTCTACCTGTCACACGGAGGGCTCTCGCCATGGGCCACGTTGATCAGTCAGCCCTGTTTTTCACTCTCTCTCCTCAAATTATGTCAGAACATGTCCCGCCAGTTGCACATCTTGTGCGAGTACACAGGGGAGAAAAAAAAGGTGGTAAAAGCACAAGAGGTGTGCGCCAAGTGTCCCCGTTTACGTCAGTGTGATGAGTGGAAAAACTCATTACACAAATCTGGCTGACAGGAGGACGTTTGTGACATCACTAATTCACCTGCACCGACCGGCTGGGCAACTGTAGCCGGGGCACTCCTTCCATCCTCAAACCTTCCATTTAATCGCAGTCTGCGATCTAGCAACTCCCCTGATGCGCAGATCTGAAATTGGCGTGGTTTGGGTGTAACAGATGAACGCCTCACTGCGGGTCAGGATTCCTGTGATAGATTCAGATTGCAGAGGGTTTTTTTGGCTGGTATCCTTGAATATGGGAGGGCCTGTCCATAACCTGTTTGAGGTTCTTGGATTGACAGCAGAGTGGTGTGTGAGTGGACGAGGCTGTTGAGGTACGGGGGTTGGGGACGGGGTTAATCTCCCTGAAATAGGGCAGATGTTGTTAACGAGCTCCTCTCAGGTCGACTCCCTGCGTGGGAAAATGGCATCAAATCCTCCTGGGGTCAGGGCTTTTGGGCTGACCCACTGAGAGCCATCCCTCTTCACTGCACCGTCCTCTCCATCGCTCTTCATTCACTGGCAGCACTCAGCAGAGACACTAGAAAAATCACATCTGACCGTCTTTGTAGTTCTAAGTACATCTGAGATTCACGTCCTTGCCTGAACTTATGTAGGCACCGATGAGGCTTGTTGCGTGATGTTAATGTCTCATTAATGATAACTGTGGATGGATCAGAGTCACTGACACAACCACAAAGAATGCTGAGTGGGAAATGCTTCAAAGACAAGCATGCCGCTGTTCAAGAAAACGCATCCGCCCAGCTGCAAGCTACTTGTTCTTGTCTCAGTAGAAAGTGAAATAGTTGCATTAAAGCCTTGCAGGCGCTGAAGACTAAACTAAAGTTAATATATGCAGAAAGACAAATAAAATTAACTAAATAATAAAGCAACAGGCTCTTCACACTCAGTGTTCTAGATAACAATTGATTCACTTTTCCACACTGACAATGAAAGCAAGAATGTGGGAGACAAAAATCTCAAAAAATGTTTCATAAACTTATTTTTTCAAACTTTGCAATGCTAAAAAGTTTAAAAGTCATCAAAACATTCAAACTCTTGAGTTAGACCTTAAAGTTTTGGTTGGAACTGATTGAACAAAAGCAAGAAAAACCATCTGAAGAGCTGCAGGCTGACCTGGAACAATGTGGAGTGGTGGTTTCAGGCTGAGCCACACAACTCCCTCTGAAACCAGCAGACTTCAGCGGGCAAAGATCAAGGAGGACAGCTACTGAGGGCTCAAAAAGAAAGGCACAAACATGTTGGACTCATATTTGATGAGTTTTAATATAAAACAAAACCGTTTCTCAAGGGTAATGTTTGATAAACCTAATAAACGGAAGTAGAGATTTTAATTTATTAGATTAAAAACAGTTATTTTAATGTGTTTTTCCATCATGGAGAAGTAGAATTCTGATATTAATACCTGTATTGGTGCCGATATTGAAAAAATTCCACATCAGGTATCGGTTACAACGCACCATCTATAAGAGCAGATTTACATCATGCTGTATTTATTTTATATTCCTAATTGAAGTTTCTTAAACATTTGAAAGGTTTGTTGCGGTTTATTTTTACATGTTTGACCAACTGCACTGACTGAACAAATTAAAGTTGTGTGGTTTTTACACATTTGACCAAGCTTGTGAAGCTGTTGGTGTATTTAAGTTTGCTGTACTGGTGCAGAATTATCTAATACATTTGTAATTCAGAACATTTATGTCTGTTTTTTTTTTTTTTCCTGTATCATATCGGTATCGGCCGTTACTCTATGAAACAGCTACACAACAACAGAGTGTCTTCAGTCAAAAACTTTAGATTTGTTGCAATGCAGACTCTTTGAAGAGACAGGGGTTACATAAATTACAGCAACATTTAATTTCCTTTTGCGATTAATAAACTGAATATGTACTGATATTTATATAACCATTCAATAAATTAAAATATTATTTAAAAGTTCTTTTATTTCTGGAGTGTATCACTAAGTTAAACACATTATTAATTACCCACAGATGGATATTTGAAAGCCTGTATTTCTGTTAATTATGATTTTCTGCTTATAGGTAATGGAAACATGACATTTAAAATGAAAATATTACATCAGACTATTAAAAAACATTTTCAATACAAAAATGTAGCCCTAATGAAAAGTATGTTTAATTCCTGCTTAGAGGTTGTCAATTTTCATAAGGTACTTTTCATGTGACAAATGAGGTTTATTGGAATGCATAGTCTAAAAAGTGCGTTTATATTCCATGCTTTTTGGATTTCTTTTGGGAAAAACTTTTAAAGTTATAATTTGTGTTGCTCTTAAAATCCAAAATAAAGCAGGTTGAAATTCATGGTTGCAGCGTAACAAAATGTCAAAAAGTTCAATGGATGTGAATCCTTTTGGAAGTTATTTCAGATTTCTATCGAATGTTACACTCTGGTTAGAAAAATTATGAAACCACATTTTCAATTTCATCGAAACTTCAAAGTAACTCTTGAACAATGACACAAACTAAACGCTTTCAAGGAACTATGAAAGAATCTTTTATTTTATTGTAACATTTGGTTTAATGGAGGAGTCTGATGGCTATTTTGTTGTTTGACCCATGTACAGACTGAACATACTGTACACAACTTAGCTATGATGTGGCTTCTCCTCATCAATCACGCCCAGAATGGACACGTCTCTGTTTCATACCATGTCAGCGGTGCCTGCCTTCGGGTTTATCCCAGCTCAGCTTTTAATGCAAAGGTCATCCATTAAGGTGTTTGACTCTGAAGGCGTGTTTACTTTGCCACAGCAGGTGTGTGTGAATATGAGACTTGTCAAATATGAGTCAGGATTACCGTGGCTTTTGTCCCAAATTGAGCAAATACAAATCGCACGAACGGCTTGAAACGGGACGAATCTGATTTATTTTTTCTTTCTTTCTCTGGTTCCTCTGACATTTCTTCGGTTAGAGATCATCGAGCTTTTCTTGAACTTGTTTTTGCTTGTAATTGTGGTTGCAGAAAACCACAAAAGTGCACGCACTGGTAGTTCGCAGCAGGATTAAGCGACTTCTTTGCGAGTATGTCGTGATGACAAATAGATGGAAACATTTGGTTTTGATGTGAAACCAATTGACTCACTCTAGTGTGAAACATCTATCTGCTGCAGATGGTCTTTTTCTGCACTGCATGTTTGTCTATGAACACTCGAGCATGTAGAGCTGCTTGAAATTTACTAAGATATGGATTTTTTTTTACCCTTCCAGGGTGTCCTGTAAAAATTGGGCCAAGTGTATGTGAGCTGGTGTATGTGCTGTTCTTTAGGCATTATGAGGAGTGTATGGGACCTCTGTTAGACAATGCAGAGCTGAGGGGGGGCAAGGACTTAGAGGGGCAGCAAGGGGGGAGATTAGGCCTCTCATCTAGGCCACAGATATTGATTAGTGTATGCTGAGGACAGTGAAAGGGAACACGGATTGACAGATAAACAGTGGCCATGTGTGGTGACTGTAGTCCATCAGAGACCCTCTGATCACATCTTACAGTTCATTCTGCAACATGTACCCACATCTGATGCCAATTTGATGAAAATACGCTTTGTGACTTGAGAAAAAAATGTTCAGTCTGCGTTTGAATCTGAGAGAAGATTAATGTTTTTGGCCAAGTCTGGGGCACTTTTTTGAACTTTTGCCTGAGTGTTTGTGTGTGTGGGGGTGTGCATGCATGTGTGTGGTTTTTGGGGATCGTATCCCTGGGAACGTGGGGGGAGGTGGAAGACGCTCGGCTACGGGTCAGTCGTGACTGACTCTGTCACTTATTGATTAGTTGCCATGGAGAATTAGTCGGGCCATCTCTCTTGGAGGTGTGTCCCCAAGAGCCAGCGGCGGTGTCCAGATGAGCCTGTGGAGGCTTTGTACACTGGGGGTTCAGTGTGTGTGTGTTATAAACCCTCACTAATTCTCATCTTCCTCCATATTGTGACCTCATATTTTTATTAATACACTGACTTTGAATCCCGTTTCTACTGTTCCATGTTACAAAATCTCAGAGAGAAAAAGTGTTTCTGCACACACACACACCTCCTCCCAGGGGATCTGCAATAAAGAGGATTGTAAACAAATTGTCCAAACTTATTGAGCTGTGAAATCCTCCTCATATCCCCTGGATTTGCCTGTTCCTGTGATCCCCAGTCATCTCTGTTTTTGTGCTTTTCCCTTCCAAGGTTTACGAAGGAAGAGGGAGATGGACGGAGAGGACGTCTTGGAGCCAGCAATCCACCTGGTGTTGCTTACGACTCTGACTGCACAGCAGGAGGAGACAGTGATGGCGCTGAACTTCACACCTAACATTCAGATTGAAAACAAAACAGGTAGAGAACAAGTTAGAAGACAAATTGAACTGTCAAAGATAAGGAGGCCTAAGAAAGACAGTGTTATTAATGTATAATTGTAATCCTTCTCTGCCTGTATCATTTCTTATAACTTCGGCTAATATTTTTAATATAAAAATCACTTAATTTATAATGGAAAACCTTGGAAATGGCAACAGATTAGAAAGATTTTAACATTGTCTTTCTTCAGTGATGGTAAAAAGGATTGAAACAGTGACTAAGCACTGATTCTGAAAGTTCAGATTTTGATCTCAAACGCTGCTATTGCAACAAGACTCTTCATTAGTTATCACAGCATTTCATTAATGCAAATTAAAATGAATTAGTAAGTAGATCCACACCCAGTGCATTTTGATTTGCAAGATTTACAAACCAGAAATTAGCCAAAAACAGATTGTCCAAAATTAAAGCAATGGATGAACATAATTGGATAAATCTGTTATAGAGAAAAACATACTTAGGCTTAAAACCTAGTCTGAGCACATCTGGAGAAAACTGATGCTGTTTATTATGAAGGATTTCTTAAGATTTATTTATTAAGAAGGGGAAGAGCTTCTTCCCCTGTTTGTATGCCTGTTTGCGTTTTTTATTTGTATTTGTGAATATTATCAGCTCCTTTAAAAAGACATAAAAATTAGATTAACACCATAATAACTGAAACCACAAAAAAAAAAAACGTAATACACTGAATAATCAATAAGTTCTATCAAAACCTTGAGGAAGCAAGTTGATGTCAGCCTAGCATGACTGCAGAAAAATCATCTCCATGTGAGTCAGATAGTTCTTCAAAACTAATTGATAAATGTTTTAAATGAAGCGTTGTTAGAAGGGTGTAGTAGCTTTTAAAACCCATTTGATCCCCTGTTGGAACACAGAAAATGTCCAGAACCTCCTGGTGGACACATCATTTGTTACTGTCGAACACACCGAACAAACTAACAAAAGCATTATATTATCCTGAAGAGGATTATTCAACTAGTTAGGTAGAACACAACCTCACTATTAAGCACCATGCATCATTAATTAAATAGTTTAAATCTAAAGTTGGCATCAAAACAGTTTTTATTTGCCTTTTGTAACATGTGGCATTTTTAACAAATACAAAAACAGCAAAAGCACGCTTTACAAAAAGATTAAATTGATACCACAGAAATACCTGTTGAACCTTTATGCATTATCCACAGGATCACACACTTTTTGCACATCTCACTGAAGGCAGAAAGGGCATTTTTACACTCGGTTTACGCTGTACAAAAGTCATTTGTGCCTCAGTTGTTTCAATGTTAGTCTTTCTTTTTCTTATTCTGAGTCAAAAACCACATAAATTGAGTTGATACTTTTTAACACCTAACATGTCATGTTTGAATCTGACATCTATAATTCTTTAGGAAAGTCTGTGTTTTCTTAGAAGATCTGCTTTTTCTTCTCTTATGCTTTTCCTCTGGTGGAAGAAGGCCACACACACATCCTCAAAGAATAGTTTTAATGGATTAAAAACTAATTTGCTTAACATGGTAACAGGAAACAAAATGTAATACTCATTATTCTGTCTAGAAATCATTACATTAAATGCCCTGCAGAAACCTTTAGTGAAAATCTCCCTCTCAGTTGTGATACTTAACGTATGTGGATACTTTTTGTGGGTCAGAGCATCTTGTAGAGAATTTCTGCCATATGTCTTTTTTTAAAAAGCATGCAGTCGATACCTTGTTGGTTGAGAAAAGATGACAAATGCATGTCCATAAATATGGTAATGCTTAGGATAAAAAATATAATAGAAATTCAGATGATGATTATTTATTGTGCTAAAATCATCCATTAAACAGTTTTGTCATTGAGTCTTTATTGGAATATTGTTCCCTGTATTAGACTTTCAATTGGCTGGTTTGGATTCCTGTAAAATTAGCCTTCATTAAGCTTTTGTGTAACAAAAAAAGAGAAGGTTATCGTCACAATGAATTAACTGCATGCATAAAATCTTATTTCTTTTGTTTTGTGAGCTTTAAAGAGTGATGAGAGATTTTCTCATTAATGTTTTTCTAAACCTTTAATCTTACCCAGAAACCTGATTTGGACCTTTGAACAGGAAGTTTGACAACCTTTGGTGTTATGTAAAAACAGTTATATCAAACAGTTAACGTTGCTCCCAAATTAAGTTTTTGAATGCATGCAAAAGCGCAAAACCTATTTCCAGGTACAAAGACTCTCCTTCAATTTAGAGTAATGAAATTGTGTGATGAAATGGTTAATTCCTAAGACGTTGAGTAAGAATTATTGCAATCTACCTCATGCTTAAACAAAATATCCCAATTCGATGACAATATAGCATAACTTTTTCACATTATATCAAAGTTTGAAGTTCACAGGTCTTTAAACCTTCCCCTCCTTTTCAAGGATATGCGCACAAACTTTTTATGCCCGAAACTTGACGACGCCCCCCCATCCCTCCTCGATATCACACCTTGGGTGCATAAACATGCCTGCGGTCCACACATCACTCCACCCCGGGGGGCCTGCATGGCTTTAGTGCCGCACTGTGACACCAATCAGGGGAGATGGCGGGCTCCTTTGTCATGCAAACACTACTCGCTTCTTGTCTTATTCAAATGTCTGCCCTCTTTTTTTCTCCTCTCTGTCGGCCTCTCATCCCCTCCACCTCTCCCAACTTCAGCCCCTCTCTCTCTCCCTCGCTCTTCTTCTCAAGTCCAAGTAAATCCTCTCGGAGAGAAGAGAGGGAGCCTCCGGGCCTGAGGCTGCTGAGGAAGGCCTCTCCCTCTTGGGGGTCAGTCTGTGCCTCAGTGCATGGGGCTGTTTCCAGGCCCGACCAAGTCTTATTTCATATTCAAATGTTACAATCAGGCCTCTGACCCACAGGGGGCTCTTTATGGTTGCGGCTCCAGGTCGCAGGGTCAAGATGGTGATTTAATAGCTCAGGCAGAGGTAAAGAGTGGGGGAGCAAACTGATTTAGGGGATGAATGAGTAATGAAAAAGCATTTTTCTTAAGTTGTCATGTAAATTTCAATCCTTATTCAATATGAGGCTCTCGCCACACAAGAGACCTTCCTCTCTGGCTTTCTAGTGGACTTTAGCCACTCAGAATTAAGAAAGTCCATTTTCTGCTTTTGCTCTTGACTTGTGCTTGGTGTAAACAGTAGCTGCTGGGGAGTCGGACGAGTCTTAGGATGGAGATAAAGGAGACGTTAAAGAGTCATCATGTTAGTATGGTGCCACTGTGTCTCAGATGTCCTCATACTCTTGAGTGGCCTGTTATTCCTGTCCCCGAGGGTGTGTTCCCAGCTCTGCAGCTCGAGTAACATAGGCAGGTTTGAGTGTTTGTGTATGTATGACAGAGAACCAGCTGGATTGGATGCGCTCTGCTCTACTATTCATGCAAAGAGAGGGATTTTTTTTAGTCAACAGGTGATGGGAAAATTGAGATGCACAAAGATGTACCATGCAATATCATCACCGACCTAAGCTAAAGACCTAAGTCATTTTTTTCTTGTCAAAAGTGATTTGGGGAAAAAAAATCACTTTTGGCAAATAATTATTTAGGCCGATTTCTTTTTCTTAGGATCCATTGTTCTGATTTAGCTGGACAAAAACAAACTGAATTTTATCAGAGCAGAAGAAGTTTTATTATGAAGTTGCTACTATTTATTTTCTAAAAAGGAAACAAGGATTAAAAATACAGCAAAAACAAAATACATACTGTGGGAAATGCATCTACTAACTTAAAAAACATAAAAATACAGTCAATAATGATATAACAAAATGTAGGAATAGCAATGTGCCAGTGTTTTTGCCCATCTACCTTTTCAAACTTTTTTATTTGAGAGAAATCTGCGATCCAACGTTTTTTTTTTTAACAAGCCATTTCTTACTTGCTTTGACAAGTGATAATACATGTAATTTCTTAACATTTTCTTATCTCTGCTGTGAGTAAATGTGATTACCGTATTTTCTGGACAATAGAGCGCACCATTCTACAAGCCGCACCTACAATAATAATAATAAAAAAAACTGGAAACGTACATATATAAGCCGCTGATATCTCCGCCGCTCTCGATTTATATAGAGGACTGCGTCATAATAAATCTGCTGGATTTATTAAGGACGCAGGCCTCCGTCTCCAACGCCGAACCATGGTTTCTTTCACGCCGAGTTTACGTGGAGCGGCTCTATTTCCCTCCTGTACTGCCAGATCGATAGCCCTCAACCGAAAAGCTGCATCAGATGAGTTTGAAAACATTTCTTCGTCGTACCTGCTGCTAGCATATGCTTGTTCTAAATGAAAATTAGCACTTTCTTCTTTGATTTCCAATTTCCAATTATGATTTCCAATGATTCACTTCCTGCTACAGAGTCCCCTGGCGGTTGAAGAAAAATCCACAGAAAAGCCGCACCTGGCTATAAGCCGCATGGTTCAAAGCGTGGGAAAAAAGTAGTGACTTATAGTCCGAAAAATACGGTAAGCTACTCCACTAAATATTACTATCAGCAAGATGTTGCTCAGTAGTTCTGGTTGAATTAAGGGTCTAAACTATGGCTCTGAAACAGTATAGAAAACACACAATTTTTAGGATTAAAAAGGACTATAATAGAGGATTTCTTCTGATATAGTGCTGTATATTCTAATATTAAGATTTAAAATACACAAAGGTGCAAAATCTTACTTGGTCTGCTCAAACTTACAAAAATAGAATACTAAATAACCTGATCCATTCATTTCAGTCTTTTTGAGCTCCCATCTAACATTAAGTAAATTGGGAATTCCCAACAAGCACGTTTTGTGCTCTGAAAAGAAGCTTAATTATGCTAGTTGGACTTTCCTGACTTTTGTCCATCTGCATTCTTCTGCTAAAGTTTTAGTTTGCAAAGAGAAAACAAAGGATCAGAAGGATGTAATTGTGCAAAGGTTATCTATCAGCGGAAGGGTCACATTATTTATATTCCGTTGGCACAATGAAAACTGCCATCAAAAACTGAGGAAGCTGCAGGACAGAAGGGACAACGGCTCACCCAAACTATTGAAAAGACAAGATAGACTCGAGTCAGGGTGGCTGCCAAGAGGTCAGCAGCAGCGCTGTAGCGCAAGCACGTTTTGTGCTCTAACGTTAATCACATAATGATTCATACCACTGGCAGGTGAAGATTCAAAATTATTTTTGTTCAACACAGATGTCTGTCTCTGATAAGAAATGAGACGGGCAATGCTCAAAAGGTAATAAAACAATCCAAAGGTTTGTCAATTTTGAAAAATCTATTTGGATAGACATCTATGTAAAATTATTTATTCTTTTCTCAGTAATTAATGAAACATCTTCACTTCTTTTTAAGTGCTGACCAAGAATTTCCACTGGTATTCTGAGAATTTATGTCTGGTGATGATGTCCACCCACGCGATGTTGGAAGGCCTCCTCGCCATCACCCTAATATTTAAATCACTCCACAGATTCCCTTTTACAGCTCAGAACACTAACTGCCTCACACTAAAGTGGAAATATCTCTTCCAGCCTGAAGGAACATGTTGCTAAAATAAAATAAAAAAATAAAAAACTAGTTTAGCCTAAGTCTTCAATGGAGTATTATTGTTACACTGAGAAAAAAAAATAAAACAAAGTAAAATTAAGAGAATAAAGCCATAATTGATTTGCTTTGGATACACTTCTCTCTGCAAGCTCAATGTAATGAATGTAAAGTATCTCTTGAGTGTGTACACACCCATGATAAAAAATTTTAAATGTAAAAAATCAGAGGAATTGCTTATTTCATACATCTTGTATGATGAGTGTGCATATAGTGACATCAGAAAGTAGAACTCCAGTTTAATAGAAAGAAAACTCCAGCGCATTTACTTATACACAGTTCTTCAAAAATCCTGCAGCAACATTTAAAAACTACCAGTAAGGCAGGGCAATTTTATTTGGTTAGCACATTTTCAGTAACAAGGAAAATAAAACCAAAACATTACACTGCAGTGGGAAAGCAAAGGAAAACGATGACAAGTTGAAAACAGTCTGCAGTTTGATATATCTTCCTGGTTTTAGTGAGAATATGAGCAGCAATATTCTGGATCAGCTGCAACTGATTGATTTTTGAAGCAGCTGATTGATTTTTTTTTAAGCAGACCTGTGAAGACACTGTTGCAGTAATCAATGCAACTAAAGCAAGATAAACACATGAGTCAGTTTCTCTAGATCTTGCTGTGATATTAGTCATTTAATCCTGGAAATGTTCTTTAAGTGATAGATGGCTGACTTTGTAATCGTCTTTGTGTCTCTGAATGTTCAAGTCACTTCACGCAGATTTCTGACCTGATTAGTTTTTAGTTGTAATGACTTAAATTGTGTGCTGACTCTTGATCATTCCTCTTTAGGTACAAAAATAATTACCACATTTTTGTTTCTGTTCAGGTGTAGAAATTTATGACACATCCACATATTGATTTTTTCCCATGCTTCTGCTCAGCTCTTGAATGGTTTCATAGTCAACTTGTGATGTTTGTGAACAAATTCACACGTTCATAACTTTGCTGTGAATCTTCTTGGTATGTCATAGAAACAAAACAAAAAGAAGGAATTTATGTTCATTCCCATTTGATCCTGCTGTTTGACCATTTCCTAGGAGTTTATTTTTTGTGAAAGTTTCAGTGTTTGTAAAAACTTTGTCCCCCAAGGTTTCTCATTTTCTCAGCAGAAGCAGCGACAAGAAGATAAACGTGTTCAGATTTGGTTGTGGGGCCACTCTAGGGCAAGGTTTGGTAAGCCTCAGTAGGCACAGCTGTAGTGCTAAATCATTACTGCTCCTCTGGTGCCTCAGAAGAAAAGAGCCGCTCCCGCCACATGGCCAGCTCGCCTCTCCTGTCTCCAGCCACACACTCTCCTGCAGGTCTGGCAGCACCAGGCAGCACCAATCACACTTTGCTCTCGTCTTAAATTTGGCAGAGCAAAACAGAGGTGTCGCAGGGGAAATAGAGGACTTTGTTGGGGTCAGAGGGAAGGATGGATGGTGGTAGAGGTTAAACCAGGGCAGGGTGCTCTGTTCCTTTCCCTCTTATCTTCCGACTGACCATTCTCTTTCCCATCCCACCCCCTCCTCCTCCACTGCTCCCCTGTATTCCCTTTTGTGGCCTGTGCACCTGCAGCCCTTGAGTCTGGGCAATAAAGCTGAAGGATTTGTCTACTGGAGGTTGGAAGGAAAAGTAGGGGAGGGGGGATCATTAGACAGCTTGGGAAACACAAAAGCAACAGGTTCAAACTGTGGCTGTTTAATATGGTGCCATTTAATATTCAGACCGATGGTCTTGATGTGATGCCGTTTGACATAGTAAGAGCAAATTTAAGCAGATTTAGACTTTGTTTGGGGTTGTGTCATAATGAATCAGTCTGATAATAATGGCTCATGCTTTCAGACTATTAAAGGAGCCTCATATATGTAAAATGAGCAAATTGATTCTGTTCTATGAATGCTTCATATCTGCTAAATGTTAAAGAATGGTGTTATATATTTCCCAGGAACATAGTGCAATTTTATAGCATAATCAAGTAACTTTCAGTTGTTATAAAAATGTTTTATATGTCAAACTTAACTTAAAAGAAATTTAACTTTGCAATGTAACACTTTGAAATTGGCTTTTGTCTCTTTAAGAAGCTCCTGCTCCTTCCGATGCTCCTCCTTCAGCACATCATCACAATGTTCGTCCATTATCCTGTTTACAGACGTTCTTAGGGGCGTTACACTGAGAAATAGTTTACATGATAAGCTCAGCAGACTAGCTGCAGCAAGTTGCTGCAGCTAGTCTGGAGGAGCTGAGTGGAGAAGGTGTGGGGGAGGGGTGCTCTGGGAAGACATTTGACATGAAACCTCCCCTTTAACCTTTTCACTTGGAATTGAATAAATGTAATTTCTTCAAATTTGTAGAACACAAGTTGCTACATTTTTGTTTTCTTAAGTTTAAGAAACACTTCAAAATGGGGAAACAATAAAAATGTGTATGGCACTCAAAATCAAATAAGTGTCTAGTTTTAAACCATTTATGTTTCTTCAACCTCTGTGGAACTGTTGTAGACTGGTTCTGCCACTATTAAAATGTTTTGTTTACCATTCCCAGTTAGGTTTGGTTTCAGTTTCTCCTTTGCTTCCTTGGATGTTTTACATCCATCGCCAAAACTGAAAGTGCTGAGGATCAAAGATTTATTTTAAAAATCTGAAAATCAAAACGATGAGTGAATCCAGAGATTGAAAAGTTTTTGTTGATAATTATTGATAGGATATTCAATATTGTCATTACTTAGTAAAATATTAATATCCCATTAAATACCATTAAATTCAGACTTTAATGTATTTGCATCCTTTTTTTTTTCTTTTTTTTTCAAATAAATCTCTTGTGGAATGGATTAGTAGGTACCAGAAAGAAGTTCAAAGTAGAGTTTGGTTATCAAACAATCTTCCAAATTTGGAAGATTTCCAAGAGTGCAGTTTAGTTCATCATCCAAACATGGAAACAGTTTGGCACAACTGCAAACCACAGATAAGTGGCAACTCTGGAGTAGCTGCAGAGATCCACGTGTCAGCAGGAAGAATCTGTTGAATGAAGAACTTTATTATTGCTTTTCTTAAATTTGATTTTATAGGTCAGAGTTGATAAAAATTATGGAAGGAGCTAATGACAAGGAAGAAAACCTGGTAGATGTTTTCAAAGAGTTGAAACTGGGGCAGAGCTTCTCCTTCTGCAAGTCTCTTATGGATTATTTAAACTATTTCTCATATTTAGTTATACCTCTGCCTTATTGCATCCATTACAACTTTGCAAATTTGTTGACAACATAATCCAAAGACTTCTCTCTGACTAAACTTGAGCTATTTTGTAGAGTAATTGGCAGAATTTTTCCCTATCTAGATGTGTAAAGCTGTTAGACGTACCTCCAAAGCCCTGCACATCTGACTGCAGCGACGGTGGTTGTGCAAAAGTAAATTCAAATATATGCCACAATTTATATTTTTAATCCTTACACATACAAAAGCAACACTGTCTTTTTCTGTCCTCTTCTCAATTATGTGTCACATCGAGGTTGGAGATTCTAGCATCACAAACTATGGAAAGAACAGTTTTGCAAAGCGCTCTATATGGTGCTAGTTATAAAATCTGCTAAGTCTGCTTGAAAACAAAAGAAAAAAAATGAAGCAAACAGATAATTATTTTTTAAGGATGTATCGATATAGTTAAAATGTTCTGCAGAGTTTCTCTTCATTTCCCCACCTGTTGTAATGTTATGTTCAGTCATGTAGAACTTTTCTCTCACCAGTTGCATGCCAGACCCCCCACATTGTAAATGTTCGCAAAGGGAAAAAAGATTCAGCTCTTTCAGGGAGCAGCCATGAAGGCAGAGGAAATCACTCTAAACGGTCTTAATTCTGCCATTAGACGAGAGCAAGCTCTGTGGGGATTGGCTGGCCCTGCGCTCCATATTCACAGAAGCAGGATGAGGCTGAGAAGCCCGCTGAGAAAATGGTGTCGTAATCAGAAGCCGGCAGTTCTGCCTGATCAGGTACACTAGCCCCTCTTCTCGTTTCCTCACTCCCCTCTTCCTCCTCCTTTTCTTCTTCCTCTTCATCCTCACCCCAAACCCCCTGTAATTTTTCCTCCCTGAGCCTTGCCCCGTGAGGAGATCCTAATAAGAGTTTGGATGCGCTGTGCTCTTCTTATATGAAGGCCTGGCAGGAGGGAACGGAGATGAGGCCTTAAAGTTGCAGGGAGGTGGTATGTGTTTAATCTGGATGTATATGGAGCTGTGATGGTGGGATGATGGGGGCTTGTTTTTTTGTTCCCACATTTGATTATTCAGGTTGGCTGAACTACATTCTAAACCCATAAAATTCGTATCCCCTCTGGGGAACCATTTGCATATATTTCAGTGCCCCCTCCCTCAGATCCCAATTCCCCCCTTTTATTTCTCAGAAAGTGAAAGAGAGGGCGAAGCAACCAGGCCTGTCTAGGCTTTAAGATGTCACCGTGGTGTGAAATATGGGCGAACAAGCAGGGTCTTTGAAACCCAAACTAACCCCCCACCTGCCTCTAAGCTTCTGCCACACACACACACACACCCCCACAGACCCCCCCACACACACCCACACGCACACAACTAGTTGCTTCCTTATACTGGAATTAAATTTAAAATCTGTGCAAAGTCATTCAAGATCTGCAGCTTCAGCCGCACAGCATTACTGCTTATTTGCTTTGGGCATTTCTCTTTCAATCACTTCAGAAATGTAGAGGCTTCCCTTTATCAGGTTTTGTACATGCATCTGTTTGCAAAGTACTTTATTCCATTACATGTCAAAATAAAAGGAGTCATTATAAAGGCAGGGCAAACTGCTGCAGGCCAGGAGGAGTACCTAATCTCTGGTAAACAAAGCAGCAATGCCTGGCTCTGTAAGTATGCCAGATCCACTCTTATCGTTGACGATGTAGGGGGATTATTTCTCAGACAAAAATGATCTGAAGCCAGGTCTTAAAATTCCTTTTAGGATGTGTGCCCAGCAGCAGCGAAAAGAAGGGAACACACATGTAGCTGCTCGGGCAGGAAAAGCGAGCCAATGAATTGCCAGTCAGCCATAAGAGACACCTGTTCATTTGTCTGGCTGGTGAGGTCGAGGTTTTTGTTTTTCACCGTGCCAACAGGCCCACTGGCTCTACTTTTACTGCCCATCTGTATGGATGGGTGAAGTTGGACGCCGGTCTTTGAAAGAGGCGTAGAGCAGGGGGCGGTGGTTGGTACTTGATGGCATTTTGGTCACATGGGGTGAGTTGCTGTCATCCTTTAACCTTCCCCCCTGGACCCTTTTTCCTCTCCCTCCCGTGCCCACTCCCTAGTGCACAGGCAGAATGCAGTGTCAGGAGGGTGAGCACTGAGCGCCCATTGTGTGTGCTAACCAAAGCGGAATGCCCGGGTGACAAAAGGGGGAGGAGTGGGCTCAAGGCACACAAAGCCAGGGGGAAGAGAGGGGAGAAGGAGAGGGAGAAGGGGGCGGAAGAAGAGAGGGGGCAATCTGCTGGGGGCTAAATAGACCCACTCTGTCCCCAAAACTCTAGGCACCCTAAAAATCTTCCCTCACCTCCCCTGGTGCCTTCATTTGCTCCTGGGTGTACAGTACACACTCTTACTAGAAGCAGCTCTTGTGTTCCCAGTAGCGTGAAAAAAAGAGAACCGACGACAATGAAACCTTCAAACTATTAAGTGTTGGGTTAGGTGTTATGAGTCATGCCCTGAAGAACCAAAACAGGATCCATTTGGAAACCGTAGTCATGGTTTCCAGTTGCTCGTTAGTCAGGGTTGTCCTGAAATGTGTCACTGCCAGGATTGTGTGATGTGTCCTGAAAAACATTGCAAACTTTTCCCTTTAAGCAAGTAAATCTCTCCTTAGTGATGTCCAGCATTCGTTTTGCACAGATCCCTTCACGGTTACATGACCCGGACCATCCGTGTGGCTTTGTGTCTATGTTTTTAGCGTGTCAGCATGACAGAACAGGGGGCACATGCGTGTGCTTGTTCTTGCCTGTCTATTCCAGAAGCTGGGAGCAGTCTCGCCTGTGTACCATTGCATGTCACTGTGAGGCTCTGAGCTCCCATAAACAACCTGGGGCAACATGGCAGTCACCTTAAAATGAGGGAAACTAAGCTTGAATTAACTATTAATTCCACTGCAAGTAGAAGCAGATCTAATCTGATGATTTGCTGCTGCAGTGCTTTTACTGGCAGTCTAATTAACTTAAATGCGTATAAGTGTGTACCTAACTCTTTAAAGTATCCCACAAACTCACCTCTTCACCCCCCATTTTATGAAAGGATTTATCTTCAGTGTCTCCACACAGGTCAGGCTTCATATGTTCTTTTGACATTCTTTAGGGTTGAGATTCAATACAGTTTAATCAAATTAAAAAATACTTTATTAATTGCAAAGGAAAATTGTGTTGTAACTTTTTTCATTCAAGAGTTCAAAGAATTTTAGAGCCTATTACAATAACAAAGTTTGCTGGATGATAAATTGTCCCCAAATTTATTGCGATAAATAATAATATCGTTGTTTTGAGATCATTTTCAACTAATATATTGGTAATAGCACATAAATACAAATTAATTCACTTTAATTTTGTGACAAACTCACAACACTTGAGTGGAAGATATTTTAAATATCCAAAATAAAACACAACAACCAAAAACAATAAGTGAAATGGGAATTAAAAACACACAACCGATTATGAACCATAATGATGTCTCTTTAAACAATAATCATCAGAATGGAAATTATTAAGCTTATCTTGATTTATAATACTTACTTATTTATACAGCCACAATGCGCAACATTTTCTTTAACCTTTTTAAAAGAAGAGCTGCATGGTACCAGGCTAAAGCAAAAATGAAAATTTTCACCTGCAGTCCCTGGAAAGGTTGACATAATTAAATATGACTTAACAGATTGTGACTTGGTGAAAATCCAGCTTAGTAATTACATAAGTATTACATAAATGTTTACGTTATTATTCAGATCTCAATAAAACCATTAAAACAAACTACAAACCAACAGACAAATCATAAAACAATTTCTTCATCTTCATCAATAAAGAGGGCAGGTCTGCTTATTAAACAGTCATATTTGTGCCAAATGTGTAAACTTTTTATAATCTAATTTGACAAATTAGTCCAATGATTTATAATGTGATTATTTGCTTATTGTGACAGTCTTAGTGGTAAATGCTGGTGATGCCGGGCTAGAAGGATCTCCTGTAGCAGTCAGTGTCACAGTAGGAATAAAGAAGCCTCTGACTGAAGATGCTCTATTGTTGTATTCCAGTCTGATAAAGTGGATCCACAGGTTTGTCTGTAATGTTTTTAATTTTATAAAGAATCCTGATGCTCAGTTCCTACCTCTAGAATTACCAAAGTTTGGTTCATCCTCACTGAGCTGGAGATGCTCAGTTCATCCCCAGTTCATCTTTGCCATTAGAACCACTGAACCAGGGTGCAAATGATCCTTTTTTCACCAAACGATGAGAAAATAACTTGTGTTATTCCCTTCAAATAACAATGTGAAGTCTAATCAGAGTATTTCATTATTTGCTTTCATGCCACTTTATTCATTTTTTCTTTTATGTGCCCTAAACACAGCTAGTGGGGAGCAAGAACAATAAAGAATGATCACATGGTTAAATTTTGGTAAAGTTTTTTGTTTCTGTGGCGCATTTATACTAAGAGTATAAATCACTCTTGGTAAAGACTCCTCCGCTCTGCCTCCCTTCATTCATGCAGAGATCAGCCTTCCCCTGACACATTTACATGCGTTGCTGCAGGGCAAAGATAGTTTCCCGTTTTATCTGCGCTGAGTTTATAGGAAGTAGCTTGCTGAATTGTTTTGATTTACTTGTTGTGTGAAGGGTCAAATGTCAGCCTTGAGGGCAGGCTTTGAAGACCAAGTAAACTAGGCAAGGATTGACATTTTTGACTAATACAACGGTTTTTTAGGTTTGCCGACGTTGTTGGTGAATGTGCCCCCATTTGTGATTTAAAGTCATGCATTTATGCACATCAGTGCATCAGGTGAGTTGAAGCTGTCTGTGCTGGTGCAGTTAGAATCTCTCCATCAGCGCTGACCCAGGCAGCCATCATCGTTCTCGAGATGTAATTCACCCCACTGCAATCAGGGTCCTGATCTGGGCTTCTGTGAGACCTCTCCACTCCAGATGATTCTTCTCCTGATTGGCCTAACTGGACTCCTGTCTGTGGCGGCAGATTAGCATGAATTGTTTTTTCTTATGTGGCATACAGATTGGGCCTTGTTAGCATTCACACTTCCACATCCAAAGCTCCTGGGAGGCTCAAAAATGCAGAGGAAAAGTAGACTTGGTGGATGATTTTTACTTTCAAAGAAGCATAGAAACTGCAAATATTAACTTTTGTAACATGGGTTTTGTATTGTCTGATAATAGATATTACAAAAATACAAAAAAACATATAAATGGGAGAGTTTCTCAACATATTTCCATTTGAAAGAAGAGCATGTGAGACTTGTCAGTCCAATTCTGTGTAGGCAATAAAGATTTGTTTTCAAATGTATTTTTAGGTAATTCATTTAAATACTTTTATTGTTTTTTTTGTCCAGTCCAATAATAACCTTGGGACAGAGCGTGCATTTAGGACATTGGCATCTCTAGTGAAGATGTGTAAAAAGCTTTATAGTTGTTTTATCTTTTTATGCTGTAGTCTGATCTCACACTCAAAACAAGAAAAAAAATGCAACCTTGAAATGATGGTGGAATATAAAATTATGAGAATAAAGTTGTGTGAGGATGTAGTCTAAAATCATAATATTACAACTTTATTCTTATAAAACTATGACTTTGTTCTCATATTATTATCACTTTCACCAAAACAAGTTAGGGTAGAAACTTATGACAGAAAAACCCACTTTGAGGTAGGTAGAACTAACTTTTTTATTTACCAAGAGTGTTTTGATGTTGTTTTGTGGAGGGACAGTGACAAGTGTTTTAAATTGATAGAATGTTTTCAGAGTTATAAATCATGTGTAACTCTTCTACTGTGCAAGCCATATTTTCTGTCAGCATTAGCTGTATGAGATTATAAATCATTGAGGTCTTTTTTGAAGTGTTATGTATATGTGGAGTAAGAAGAATAACTCCTTCTGTGAAAGTAATATTTTAGAGTTTAAAGCACAAAGTAAATGCTGTAAAATTAGCTACAGTTATCACTATAACCAGAATTCAGGGAAGAGATAACCTAGAAGTCCACATCAGGAAAAACTTTCTAAAATTTGTTACAGTTTTATGACATAGTGACTCTATTCTATTCTATTCTGTTCTTTCAAGTTGTACTTTGTAAAAAACTGTCAAACACAACATGGTTGTTATGTTGAATGGAAGAAATATTTAAAGTTATTGTTTGAAAGTTCATTGCGGCGCCAAACAGGTGACTCCAAAGAATGAGGAAATTCTGGGTTGCTAAAATGCTTATCCTGTCATTATAAAGATATTCATTGTCCATACAAAATCACCTCCTGACGACATCATGGTGATTCCAGGCTCTGCACCTTCATCAATAAAAGCCTAAAAAAATCTAAAGTCAACTTTATTGAAGTTGTAACAAGTCTCTAATAGGTACCAAAAGTTTTAAATTCTACAGTTTTTTGAAAAATACAGTCATTTCTTAAACTTCAATTAATTTCAGCCTATTTATACAGCATTAATTTACACAGAATGATCTTTTTTTGACTATTAGTCAAGTCAGGTCAAGTGTATCTGTATCGCACATTTCAACAACAAACCACTTCAAAATGCTTTAAATTACAAAAACACAACACAAAAAAATTTGTCACTAAATCAAGCATACACAAAACTTTAACTTTAAACTTAAATTTTAACTAATTTAATCAGTGATATCTTGGTAGCAGACTGAATGAATAAGTCTTTAGTAGATTGGTAATTTAAATGTCTGGTCTGACAGCAACACATCAAGCTGGGTGAAAAAGTCTTTTTTTTTTGTTCTTTGTTCTGAGTATAATGATGTTCCTTAGTTTAATCTTTTGGATTACTACCAGACACTTGATGCAAGCCCCAAACATCTGAGACCCTTTTTTTTTGTCTTTTAAAACCTTTTTTAATGCAAATATAATGCCTTTGCATGTTCAGCATTTACAGTTAGTCAAACCGAATTGCCCTCACAGAAACAGTGCTAGCACAGGTGTGTTTATTCAACAACACAAAAGGAGCATCATTTGCGTAACTTTTATTTGATGCTTTTAATTCAGAGGATCGCTGGGAAGCCTGAACTTGTAAAGAAAAACAACCAAGAGTTAAAAACATGGTCTGCTTCTAAAAAGATGCATAAATCATAAAAAAGACACTTAAACCTTTTTCTGCTTTCCTTGAAACATTTGGGTTGTTGCCTTGAAACGTATCGACAGGTATCCTCCCACATATATATATATATATATATATATATATATATATAACATATATAAAAAAGTTATCCTACAGTTTAATAAAACAAATCTAAGATTTTTTTTTTTTTGCTCTTTTTTTAAATTTGTTTTTCATTTTGGAGGAAAAATAAAAATGGTGTTTCAGCCTGTATTTCCCCCAAGGCTGACCATGTTTTCTGTCTGTGTTATTAGCAGAACAGAGCTGATGCCCACCTTACCAAGGAGCGACAGAGACCATGTGGGGGAGTGGGGATTAAATACTACAGAAACTACTTTGTGTTCGTCTTTTCACTGATATAAGTGAATTCTGTTAAATTCGACAGTCTGTCCATAGGGAAAATTTCAAACCAGTAGAAGTTTTATGAAGTGCACATTATCTGACAAAAATAAAAAAGAAACTCATAAAAAATTGATGCCTGTATGGTTATTTTAACGTTATTTGCAAATACAATAATCACAGAGAAAGATACATATGAAAAAAGAAGATGCAGAATGTGCCTGGCACATAAACAAAACATTTCTTGAACTTACAGCAGTGAGGTGCACACAATTCAGGTTACTCCAAAAAGAAACACTGTAAAGTTCAAACATCCAGAAAATATTGACACCACTCATGCAGTGTACCATTTGAACCTCCTTCCTTTGAATTTAATACATTTTCCATGCTAAAAAGTCAGCATATAGAGCTGGTAGCAAAATATGGTTCTGCACTAACCTGGAACTCTCTACCCAGAAACACGAGTTTGACTGTAAAATCTAAATGATACAACAATATGCAAAACATTTCAATCCTGTATTCAAATAAATGTTGCAGAATATGTTCTAAAAGATTTGGACAAGAGAGGAAAAATTTAAATACAATAATTATTTTATTTGACTTACTTATTTTTGCAGAGTGCTTGATCTTGTGTTTTGTTTCAGAAAAGGTGCTGGAAGCACAGGAAGTATCTAGAACTACTGCTGATATGTCTAATTCTATCATGTTGATGTTAATGCTCTAAAAGTTCTCAGTCTTTATGCTACTGTTATGATTGTCTTTTTGCAGAAGAACCAAGTATAAGATCAAAAGAAATGATTTATTTCAATGCAGTAACAATTAAAAGCAGCTTAAAAAATATTAGAAACAACATTCACCAACAGTTCAATAGACCGATTAAAGTCAAAATTCAAATCTGATTTGGTCTCATGCAAATGACAAATGGAAATAAAAATCATAGGCTGTATAAATAATTTTCAAATGCGGGGTGCAGGCACATGATTGCAGCAGCCTGACATACACAGCCTGGTTTATCTGCATTTTGGACCTTTATTGTGATACATCTTCCTCTCCAAGAAGTCCCACCATACACAGAAAAGGAATCCTCAGAACTTCTTTGTTAAGCTGTTTGCTTCCACTATTAAAATAACACAATATCTTCTCTCCTCAAATTCAGCCTCAAAACAAGAGGGATACAGCACCTTTCCTCTTCTGATCTCCAGCTTCAGATCTTCTTTCTCCTGTTTCCAATTCTCAAACAATGTTTTTTTCCAGCTTTTTCTAAGGTTGGGAAACAACTGCAAACCTTTTTTTTTTCTGAAAAGATAACACTGAAGTGTTTTCAGAAGTTCAGCCATCTCTCTGTTAACTTTCACCAGGAAAATGAACTTGAAGGATATTTTGGTAGCTTGACTTGGGAAACAAAGAGTGACCTGAACAAGATAAACTTGAAGTTAACTCTTCAAGGGCAAAGGTTAAGGAGAGGCCGTATCCCTCAGCCTTGGAAGGTGTGATAGGACAGATGACCCAACCAGATCTGCACATCATCTACCATTTCTGACCTTGTTTCACTCAGCATTCATAGTAATTTAAAGCAATGTGTGTCTTTGTGCGCTTACATGTTTAGTGCGTCATGCAGGAAGAAAGCTGCTGGTTGAGGGGAAGGAGAAGAGCTGAACGGATGGCCGACCCACACACCATTTCTCTTGTAGTCAGGAACTCATCAGTCTGTCATCGAGTCCCTGAGTAGCCAGAGACACAAACACAAGTGGACAGCTGAAGCCAGCAGAGGGTTGTGGACGTGACTTGTTGGTAGATGTTGATTTGGGTACTACTGAAGGGACTTCTTCTTTGTCCACTTGTGCTACTGCTGCCAAAGCTACAGACTTTTAAGTACTGAGACAGCTGGGAACAAAGAGCATTGTTGAGAGAAACACGTTGCCTTTTGATGGTCTTGTCTTTGCAAATGTAGTGATTAACCACATAGTCGAGCAGCCTATTTAAGAGGCCCTGGAAAGCAGTACTAAAATGCTTTACATGTAAGCCATCAGCCCTGTTACAATGGAAAATTGTTCTGTTATGTGTCTAGAAATCATAAATCAGTTCAAACTGATCTCTTCAACAGCATGGCAATATAAGCTGTCGAGCTCAAACATAAGTTTTATCAGTGTGAAGGGAAGCAGCTTAAATATAGGTTTGGAAACTTTCAAAGGTGACATAGCTCAGCTTCGCATGAGTCTTAGTTGGTCCAAAAATAGGAGGATTGCTGTTGCAAAATACAGTAAGTTCACATTTAATTGTGTCAAATCTCACCCTGTTTGTTTATTTTTCTTTTCCCTCTATAATTTTCTTTCAAACTCTCAGTTTGGTGTCAATTGATCTTACACCCCTATGTTTAGATTTAAAACCAGTTAGATCCATTGTAGGTCACAAGTTCATTATTGGGATGACAAACATGGAAAACAACCATGCATCAGACCATTTAGATAGGATTTTAGTTCACATGCAGAGAACAGTGGTAAGTAGGAAGACATTTTCTAAATATTTGCTATACTACAGAAGTACAGGAAGGAAATTATTTCATCTATGACTCATCAGAGGTGTACAGGTGGGCACTGACAGGACAACTGTTAGACATCATGAGAGAAACAAATCAAATATCTATTTTTTAAAATATTGAAAATTTTCCTCATGGATTCTAATTTTTAATCTTCTTAAGAGTTCTGATCACTGGAATTATTCTGCTGTTCTGCATCAGATCGTGTGTGCAGCCGGTTAGCTCACCAAATTTTGACAAAGTACTTGTAACACAGTTTATTACTTCAATTCCTGACTTATGTGTCAAGCTTGGCCATATGGTTGCATTTAAAACTTGATTTACAGGAATGTATAAAAATTTTACTTTTAGGCCACATTTTGTTTAGGTACAGATGATGCAGATTGTGGTTAGATATATCTTCAAGAATGCTCGGTGGCTAAAGGAATTTAAAAACAACCTTGAAAATGCAGGTGTGTTTTGAAAGAACAATAAATAGACCTTAAAAAATCTCACCTAAATTCAGTACAAAGTTATAGGCTTTGGGAGTTGATATCTCTGGTACGTCTATAAAAGGAGCATAAGTTGTGAAGATTCAAAGTAAATCAAAATAGTGAGTGAAGGTCAGTAAATACAGACGACGCCAGAAAGCTGCAGAAGAATGAATTGCCAGGACTAAATGGAGTTTCTAAAAACATTCTGGCTGTACTGTTTGTTTCTCTTTGGCTTGCTTTGGTCCTTATTTCATAATATATCTAAATCATCCAGTTGTTACAGCTTGGATTTTTTTGCATAAGACATAAAAATAATTGAAAGCTGTCAGACTCTATGTTTACTGCCTGTGTTGTATGACAATAGAGGGAACGGCTTTCCCGCTGGCCTTGGATTTACCTCTGTGTCCTCTGGGCTTGGGGGAAATGTCATTCACTGCTACTGTCCTCACCAGGGGATTTAGGAAGGGCTGGAAGCCTCCGCAGTGCTCTGAAGGTGGTGCTGTACACAGTAGATGTCACTCTGGTTCACTGACACTTTTATGGCTTCCACCCGGCAGTTGAGTTGGAGGGTGGCAGGATGAACGCACCGTGAACTGACAGATATAGAGCTGAACTGAACTGGCCTCCCTGGCTACCTCCAGTGAGGGAGGAAAGAGGAAAGAAGCCCCCCTCTGCTCCCCATCTCCATTACAGTTGTTTTACAGCAGCATCAGAGCAGACCAGGAAGGTGAAAGCAGGTCTTGATGAAAATCATTTCCACATGGCCACTGGCCTCCTCACCCACAGTTATACTGGGATAATGGCACAGGGCGCGTAGTGACTCTCGCCACTGCTGGGGTCTCGTAATGACACAACAACCTGCAGCTGCATTGCATTAAAGCAAGGCGGTGGCTGCTGAGATCTTTACAAGCTAAAAAGCCAACTGTTATCCTGAGATCAGTGGATAATATTTGGCTTTTGACAATTCATCCACAAAAAGATATAAACACACCAGTTTCAAAAATAAGCCTTTCAACCATCTGCAAAGGTCTACTTATATTTTTCTCAAGTTCTGAATTCAGCTTGCATCTCAAAGATTTTACACAACATACTTTAGAACACCAAATTGATGTCAAATGCTCATTTATCACTTTACAAACATATGAATTATCAACATGCCAAATATTCCAATCTGCATGCTTTCCAACTCTAAAATTGGACAAATTTTCAAATAAATCCCCCCAAAAAATGGACAAATTCTGCAGCGGAATTATTTTGTGTTATTTAGCTTGTTATAAATCATCTCAGACCTTTTAAAGCAGCCTTCTGTTTGAGGATTGTCATGCTCTTTTGTAGTTTTCCCTACATTGTGGAGATTTTTAATTGCGTAATACTGTGTAAATGATAACATTCAAGAAATATTCACACCAAGCCTTCCATGGGACAAGTATCTGACAGGTTTTATTTTGACATGCATACACATTCAGGCAATGAGTGTTTTTGAATGAGAATCATTTGATTAAATTGGCTATGCTGAGTAAGTAACAGATTCCACATCATTGCACCAAGATGGAAAACAGCAATAGGATTTGGACTGTCTCTCTCCATTAAACAAAGACTCTCAAGACATTCTGTCAGAAACAAGGAGCAACAGAAAGTTCCAGCAGTGAGCGAGGGCAGTTCTTAAATAAAGAAGCTTGATTACTGACAAGGAACAGGTAGCTAATTGGTAATCGGGTGCAGAGAGGACCAGATAAGCAGGCTGAGGGAGAGAGATGGCACAATTGAGCAAGCAGGAGTAAACAAACATGCAAAACATAATTCTAATTGGACAAAGAATGGTTAAATGCAGGAAGTGAACAGATTTAGCCTAAACAACAAAAGAGAAGACTGATCTAAAGAACAAACTAAATCTATGGCTTATCACATATAAAGGAAGTAAAAATGCAAACACAGAAAAAAACAAAACAACCCAAACACCACAAGGATTTGACAAACATTGTTTAGAATGAATTCAGGTGAAGTGCAGTGCCTGTATTTGGGTCAGAAAGTTGTGTTTAGGGGCATATCTGTAAAGTGAACACTGGTTTAATTGATGTGCTGATGATCAATGGTTCTATTTGCTAATTCTAGCTAGTTCTGCTTCAAATGAGTTAAAAAGACAACCCCAAAGACATTTAATCTTGGATGGAGATAATTTTCCTCACCTCATGGAAAACTAAAGGCAGAATGATGGCCTGACCTGGAAGACCAAAAGGACGTTGTCCAGCAAATAGAGTGTCCACAACCTTTCCAGGAAACTGCAGAGAAATGACAAAACAAAAAAGCAACCTAGGACTGTGACATGTTCTGCATTAATGCTGTCATCATAGAAGTGGAAATGAGCTTTCCCATCATGGAACCCATCACTAATCCTGGCTGTGGAACTCGTTGCTGACAACAAGCTGGATGCTCCTTTTCCTCTTTAATCCATTTCATCCAACTAAACTATGGAACACTGGTTCATTCCCAGAATGCTCCCACCCAACTCAGATGCCTCATAGCCATAACAAGTGGATGCCACCAACGGACATGGTAGGCCTTTTGTATTTTTTCTGGCAGGACATTATTGTTGCATTTTATTTATTGACATTCATTTCTAAACTGAAACTGTGAACCTAAACTGTTTTGCAGTTTCAGTGTGCTTATAAAGGGCCTATAAATCATTTGTTAGATGAGTTGATTGCAAACTCTAGTAAATACTCAGGCATAAACTGTTCAATGTAAATGAGTAAATATTTTTCAACGTCAAGCAACTAAGTTAAATACTGTAGTCAAAGGTAATGGATCTTTAATGTAGGTGCTGGGCATGGGAATACTGAACAAGGGATGCAGACAGGAACATTTTGAAGGAATGTTTGAAATTAGTGTTTGCATTAAAATACAGCCTGCATTTACCTTTTAACCTCTGAAATACCAGTGAGGCATTTAGGCATCCCAGAGGTAACATTACTGCTTTCTGCAGTGGGTCACGCCATAAAATGGGCAGCAATAAAGATCAAAAGCAACCTCTTTGCATTAAATAGTTTTGTCAGAATCCTGAATGCATTATTCTCCGCACCATATCATATATATTTAGGTCGTAAAACAAAGTTAAAGCCATGTTTTTTTAAAGTGGATTTGAGGTCCCAAAGCTTCAGATTTCTTCACTATTAACTCAATATCTGAGGATAACGGCGGCATCTTCAAAAAACTATGAAATTTCTTCAAACCGGGAGAAATCCTTTTTGAACGAGAAATTCTGGTGTCCCACGTCTTGAACCACGAGTTAATAGACAATTTATTTATACCTGAAATAATGCAAATAATTGGAGCTCCCTTTTCGAACAATTAATGAGAACAATCTATTTGAAAATTGTGTGAAATTCAAAAAACCTTGTTATAATGAGTGCATTTGGTATTATGAAGTAAAAGAAGTGCAACAAAACTTTAAGAGCTCTTAAAGGTTTGTTGTGTTGTTTCATTGTGCTCCCTGCATTTTAACTAGATTTTTGCTTACATAAGTACACCTGAAATTTTTGATTAAATTAACATTTTCTCTTAGCTCAGCAAAGGGTTGTTAACAATGTAGAGATGGTTTTGGGTGCCTGAGTTATTGCTGTGCAGTGAAAACAAAAAGAACTGGAATAGGTTTGACATCCTTTAGTTTGCCACCCTTGCTTCTCCTGGGCCCTTTGGGTGTTTCATATTTGTTCATTAAATTAAAAAAAAAAGTGTTTTACACCAAGTAGAAGAGTTTTAGTGTGCATATTGTGTGATATATGTCACAGTATGTGGGTAGGAAGTAGCTATGGCTGGTACATATATTTGGTGGTATTTAAATTATATGACTTGGTGAATGTAGAGGACGAGATGAAAGCCTACTCCTCTGAATCTGAGAAAATGGTTCCCAGTTGAAACAAGGGGCACACTTCCTCTTGGTCAGGAAATTTCTCTGATTAGGTTGGATGAGTTTAAGTATATTGGTATTCAATTAATCAATGGAGGTGGGTTATAAAGTGAACAGTGCGTTGAACAGATTGAGCAGGGCAGGTCAGGATCCAATATGGGCAGCTAAGGAGTACTTCTGGCTGGAGGGAGCTCTGGGTTATTTTGTGACAGTAATATTTGAGGAATAGACATTCTGTATCAATGCAAACCTGTCTAACATCTTAGAAAGACAGGATGACCCATCTGGCACCATGAGGTGCACCTGTGGAGAGGTGGAGAGACATGGATGTTTTGTCCTCTTTTACAAATGAAAGTTTTTGTCCAAGTCCAACATTATCCATTGCAAAATGAATCAAAAAAGAAAAATTAGTTAGGGATCATTTTGTTGGATCATTTTCAAAAACATGCCATTTTAATCTTCCAGTCTATGCAACCAACACAAATGCAAACAAGTGAGCAGTACCTGTATTTTCCATAAACCACTTTTTCTTTGTAATATTAGTCAATGTCAGTCAACATGAAATACAGAAATAGCTCTAATGCTGTTTAGAAAAGGTCTTAGTCACTGTTTTTTCACTGTCTGGTTGCCTCACCAGCTGTATTTTTTCTGCTGGTGGTAAAATTTTCCTCCAACTGTCCATGTTTCCATTTGTTCTCCATTTGGAGCTAAACAAACATGAATTGAATAACTTTCTTCAACAAAAAAAAAAAAAAAAACTAAAATCAAGAGCTGTTTAAAGACCGGTGGTACAAAAAAGCAACACCTTGATGGTTGAAATACTCAGTGAATTAAGTGTTGACTTGCTAAACACTCAAACAAGCAGGCTGACATTCTACCTTCAAAACACAATGTGTTCTTTTCTTTTTGAAAAACAACTGTAAGTGAGTAAATTAAATTTACTGAGTCATACCTGAAAAATTAAACACAGTAAGAGCCGTGAAGCTAAGCCCTTTACGTTTGAAGTATCAGAATTGGGAAGGCATTCTTTTTCCTTCCAGTACTGGAGCTTTCCACTTCAACATGACATGTGGACATTTGGAAGTTTTCTCCAAGGGCTCAATCACATGGATTAACATGCACATAATGGATGTGTTTTAGGAACAACATACCCCTGGATTCAAGTGCATAACCCTAAATGCAAACATGGAAATTTCCAACAGTAATTTAAGTTTTTTTGCTTTTTTAGTTTTTATGTAGTGGGAGCCTAAGTATATGTTTATACATTCTGTATTAGATGTACTTGCTACAAACTGTGTTTATGGGAACACATGCATGAAAACAGAGCGTTCTGCAGTCTGTTATACTACTGAACATCATGATCAGTGTTTCACAGATTGACTCTGATCTCCCTTCAGGGAAAGGTTCACAGCACCCAGCTGGGAGTAGCACATGCAGGTGGAGAAAAGAAGTCATTCTGATTTAAAACACATGATTTAGAAATAAGAGGGTTTGTCCAAAGGTTTTGTGAGTTACTGTGTAGTAAATTTATTGTTCTGAGCTTATCAGGATCATGATTAATTTGAACAGTATCTACAAGGAGAAAATTATCACCACAAAGGAGCCTGCAATCTGTAAAATAGCAAACAAATTTCCTTTTGACCATTCTAGTGTAACTGAGTAATTTATGTTGATCCACACAAGGGACACACTGAAGCAGTTTTTAAATCCTAATTCTATAAACTAAACTTTATAACATAATTCTTGAACCAAATAGCGACTAAATGCAAAAATGAAGAACCACTCAAAAAAACTTACGTTTTCAAAGCATGTGGGTCATCCAGGGCGCAGTCTCCTGCTCTTAGAGCAGCTTTTATTAGAAGAGGATTAGAAGCTGCTGCCTCGCCTTTCCATTTTGCAAGACCCTAAAAGAAAGCTGTTTCTTGTGCCCTGTTTCTATTAAACAGGGCACAAGAAGATGTTACTACCTTTGCATTTTATGTCATGTTCACTGACTCCTTGTGTGATTTCATGGTGAGATAAAATATCTTAATCATCAAATGCACCGCAAACGCCTTTCAAAAAATATACTTCCACTTTATTATCTATTAAATAATCCTTGTGAAATGTTGGGTTTTTGTGATACCTCAAAACTCAATTGCAGACACAATCGAAATGTTTAAACAATTTATTGATGTGAGAAGTCGGCATATATATTCCTCCAGGTTTTGTAAGCAGTACCAGATCAGCACTGAGTAGAAGGGGAAGGTGTTCATTGAAGGTGGCATTTTATGATTAGAAAATGACCAACATGACGAAACAGGAGATCTTACTGCTAATCAGATGGTGGAGTTTCCAGGAGGAGGTGAGTATATCCACTGAGGCTGAGACTGAGACTGACCGGTGGTGAAGATTGGTATTTGTTGCGAAAGAGTTTATTCTACACGCACACCAACCAGTACATAGATCTGTGGACATGTCGCCATGATGGCCATGTCTGGTTCTCTTAATAAAATCTCCAGTTTAAATCTTGTAGTCTGGTCTGTTTTGGTTCACTTGAGAATTGACCCTTACAATGTTTTTAAAAGCGCCAATTAGTGTGCAAGTACAGTATGTGCTAGAATCGCCATTGCACTCCATATGTGTGTGTCCTCTCTTCTGACAACAAAAAGATATTCATTCATAAACTGCAGATCACTTTATTTTTTTTTCTCTTTTTCAATGATTCTCTCTAAACCAATGAGACAACTATGCCACGTTCACAGTAATCTAAATCCCCTTTCATCTGCACAGTAATCCCGGGTTTAAAGTTTAGCAAATAATCGTCATCATGTCTATGTGCCAAACACTGAGTTGCTATCAGGCCTCCAGCCATGAAGGAGTGAACTACAAGAAACAAGGAGACCGGTATTAGAACAAATATTCCCACAATGCATTGCATTAACCACTTTCAGTTTAGCAGGAAGAGGAGGAGGTTTATTGTGTGAATATGTGACAATGTTAATAAAGACGAGCCACCAAATGAAGTCGTTCTCCATTTCACTCATCATCTGCGAAGGCTACATCAGGAAGACAAAGGGCTACCAAACTCCCTTCATCTATCAAAAGGAGAACTGCTTCTTACCAGAAACCCAGGAGCCAGTAAAGTCTACTGTCTGTGCATCCGGTGTCTGTATTCCAGCCAAAGGAAGAAACCTTGACCTTGGATTATTCATAATTTTACAGAAGGAATCTTTGAAGTATAGATTCCCCAAAAGAGACATTGTCTCTGATTCAGACACCTGTCAAAGGTGGGTGGATACCCACTAAATTGCCTGAAGTATGAGAGTGTGTGCACAGTTGTTTGTTCTGAGTGTTTCTGTGTTGCACTCTGATGGGTGTAAATAAGAAAATGCATTTTATTTATATTGCACTTTTCTCAAAAATAGCATTAAACAGTAAAAAAAATAAATAAAACTTAATCTGAGAACTGTACCTAACTGACTGCTGGAGACATCAGCCCTCTCAAAACCCTGCAAGTACATGCAGGTACATCCCAAGGACGGACGGGCGGGCGGATGGACGGATGTATGGTTACTACATTAAGCCCAGGACAATCCCATCCCCTAAGTTTACATTTGCACCATGCCTTGGACGTTGACTAGGCATATTAGAAGTGAACATTTTTACAAAGGTGTTGTGCTTGCTAAAAGTTCCCTCCATAACCTGTCAGCTTAAATCATATTCTTAATAAGCCCCAGGAGACCATGCCAAAATGCTTCAACCAAATTCGGGCTATTGTTTTATGCTGTCCTTATCCAGAATGACTGCACTCTAACTTAAATACAGGGTTATTTCTCCAAACTGCATAGAGAACTACAAGCAGCCATGATTTGGATGGCTTTTCTAAATCAACAAATGATGCTGATATGTGGTTCAAACTACTTGCACAGTTCAGGGTGCAAGCCACACATTTGTAGAGGTTTGGTTATTAGATGCATAATTTGCATTTTGATGTATTGTAAATCAAGTCTCATTTTGAAATTCTTTGTTTCACCAACCTCAACTCAAGAGTAAAGAAACACCTGCGGTGGTAATGTTGACAATGTCAAAACCTGTTTGTTGGGTTAATCCATCCCAGCTATACTTCTTTTACTTGGCAAAGTAAAAGAAAAGATTTTAGGTTTTTGGTCAATACTCTAATGAAAACATTTAATTAGTATTATATTCCATGTCTGTTCAAAGATCTAAATCCTTTTCATCGGTTCTTGATGCACTGCATCAATTTGAACCATAACAAGAAGAGGAGAGTTCCATACTTAGCTCATGAGAAAGCTGATTCTAATAAGTGTGTTAGCATGACACTCCCATTATTTCATTCTTGTGTATTTTGTAATGCCCCGTGGGCTTACTCTACCCCATCAAAGCCTTTGCCTGGTCCAGCAGTTCACCGGTCCAACTGGCAGGCCGCCCAGATGAAGGGGAAGTGCCTGCCTACATCAGATCCTGATGTGGGACAGCTGCCAGACGGCGCTGCAGGACTCTCAATGTGGAACCCCTTTGAGACTTCTGGCAGTCATGTTTATTAGTTTGATACTAGTTTGTTCGCAATTGTTGTTCAGACAAAGAACATATAATTGAAATGAAGCAAAGATAAAATCTACTAAAGTGAAACAGAATGTTATTTGATGCTTATTTATCATGTTTGATACGGGAGATCAAACATGATAGCATATGGTTCATATTTTGGTTGCAATTGGTCCTACTTAATATAAGAAATTCCACATTTTATTCTGCAGTGTGCAGCTGCAGAGTCAAAATCAAATCAGCACAAACTAATTCAAGTGTGAAATTATATGCGAAGATAGTAAGGAGATAAAACAGGAACGTAAAGGCACTTCTGAATAATGCCAGATTTTGTCCAAAGCTACATAAAAAACTGAGACAAGTAAGACTGTTTTATTTCTTCTCACATACTCATGTCTCAAAGCCTGACTTTCAATGTTGTGTTGGGCTAATCTTACACAAGTCAGTACCAGTCATACGGGTATACATGAGTCCATGAGCTAAATGAAAAAACAAAGGCTGCAACAGCATAGTATCACATAACTATTTGACAAAAGGCAGTGCTGCAGTCATGCGTCTAAAACTAAACTACAATTTCTGTCTTATATGAGGTTTAATGTAGCAAGAGGTAATCTGATCGGTTTGCAAAATGAGGGGAAAAAAACAAAAATAAAAGAAGCAAGCAGTCACGACATTTGCCACTTAACAAAAAGGAGCACTAGACATGGCTTGTAGAGCAACATTATGCAGCATTAACTTTGACTAGTTGTTATCTCACTGTTTTTAGTCTCTCACGTCACTGTGGAGGATTTTTTTGCCCTCTTTTCTTTCCAAAGGGACTTCAGGTCAAATAAGTTTTCAGGCATTTATTTGTACACTGCTCCCTGAAATTTGCAGCACAGACAAGGTTCCACCGCTGCATTTTAATCAGGTTGAGGTGTAGACTTTGACTAGGTCACTGAAACTTGATGATTATTTTATTATCAAAAAGTTTGTGGCATAGCTGCATCAAGGGTTGGAATAGTTTTTCCTCTTAGCTGCAAGAAAACTGTAGTGCTCTTAGAAGAGTTTATGGTCAACACTGACCAGTACTGCTGCAAAAAAAGCAAGAAATTATTAACCTTCCACCACAGTGCTTGTCACTAGGTGTGAGGTTTTCTGCAAAAAGGAAATTCTGTCTTATCAACAATACATATCTACATTGGTCTCATCTATAAGATATTATTCCCATCTCTTGATTCATTCAAATGTGGCTTTGCAGACCTAACATACTCTGTTTAGTGAGAAATTCCTTTCTCCTCCAACCATTCTGAACAAGATGTAGTCTTTTTCAAAGTATGCTGTTCTTATTAATATTTTATATGCTAAATGCAGCCTGCAGAGACTTTTGTGTCATTTATCTGAGCAAATTTGTGGGTCAATATGCTGGGAGAGTTGCTTAATGTTATAAAACTATGGACTTAAGGAAAATTTAAATATTAGGAACTATCTCAGATTGTAAGAAAAGAAAATATATATTTAAAATGTTTGCAATTCAGACAATTGAACTATTGCTGCAGGTAAGGAGTCTATATAAACTGAGCATGCAGTGGAAGTCTGTCCTAAAACACAACAGAAAATACCACAGTTTGACCAAATGCACTTGCGAAATAGAGAAGTTAATACCAAACATAGTATGTGGATTATTTGTTCTTTAGTTTGTTTGCTGACTCTGTATTTCCTTCTGTGCGGCCATCAGCTCACATTCCCTTCCAGCAGAGGATCATCCTGTGCTGCCCTGAGAGCAGTCGGAATGCTTGCTCTAATCTTCCTAACAGAAGTCCGAACATCCACTGAACTCCAGGTAGGAGTGGGAGACCACGGGGTCAAAGGGGCGTGCACTACGCACACTGTAGGGGAAGAATACAGTGTGGGGGTGGTTGAACCCCCCCTGTGGCTACAGAGGCAGCGCTGTTAGTATGAGCCAGGATGAAGCAGAGTTCACCAACTGAAGATAGGCCCCTGTGAAAAAACTCCCACAATGAAGTGTTTTCTCTGAAAACTTCTGGGACACTTGAGATAAGTTTTCACCCAGAGATGCATCACAATGTCTTCCCTATGCTTCCTTGTCCTTGGCCCAGCGAGCAGTGGCTGAGCAGAACTCCGCGACCTGAGGAGATGGTGGGTGGTGGACAGTGGAGGTGCTGCAACGTGCAGGAAAAGCATCCCCAGAATCCTTTGGCGGCTGCCAAAGTTAACATACATCAGGGGATTCGGTATCAAAGTTTCCAATATTTGGCTCCACAAACACAATAGCCACTACAAAAACACAAGCGGAGGAGTTCCCTGCTGCCTGTTCAAATAGAAAACGTTTAATTATGAACATTTGGGAAATCTAGCTGCTGTGCTTCGGGTACTCAGCACAGTGCTCCCTCCTGGGCTTAAAAGCATTGCTAAAGACTTCCACCAACAACCAAACTCTTCTTGTTCTCCCTGTTGTCATCTCCTGCTCCTTGAAGTGTTTCCCCATCGCAGCTTCATTTATGTGGTTAAGAGAAGAAGAGCCACATTGTATAAAGCTGATATGTTATTTCTCCTGTGCAGAGCAAATGTTTCCATAGCATAAAAAAGACCTGAGGTAATCTCAGCCAATCAGGGCAGGGTGAATGATAACATTGAAGCCTAAGTGTCATGTAAGAGAGTGTGTTTTACTTCACTCTAATGATGTTTTTTTTTTTTTTTTTATCCCTTCTGGATGCAAAATGAGCTGAAGTTCACAGTCATTATTCTGAAATGTGTGGGGTTTTTTTCATCATGTTTCATCTTTTATCCACTTCCTGGTGGATCACATATGATTCCTCTAACAAGTAATTTGTATTTTATTTTCATAGCATCTTGCTGGTCTTCATGGGTGACTGGACATTTTCTTTCCCTGTTGGCAAATATTAGATTTAGGATTCAGAATCAGCTTGCTGACCTCATTGATTGAAATCAATGAATGTAGTTTTCAACAATTACACGCATCTTTAGTTTATGCAGACTGCCCCTTGACTTTGTTGGGTGAGTTTGGTAGTTTAAATTATTTAGTTCATCAACATCCAATCAACATTAGTACAATGTAATATCTTTGTTCTTACCAGTAGAGCTCTATGTTTAAGTGCATGCATCACCAATATGTACTTGAGGAACCCAGAAAAGCAAAGCCTATGAAACTTTCTCACACCAAACTTAAAATATGTTGACTCTGTGTTTTCAGATACTTTTAAGTAGAAGTAGTAATAAATAATTATTCTATTTACTGATTTGCAATGTTTCCCAATTTTCTGACATACAGGAATTTATAAATTCAAGTATTGAAAGGGACTATATGCATACACCTTACCGAATTTATTGGTTGTAAATAAAGCTTTGAATTTATTTAGTTTCAAAGTTGTACTGAACTTCACAGATTTATAAAGCTCCAAAGCAGATTGCATGATAATCATTAAAGTACTTAAATGTGAAACTGTTTTATAAATAAAAATAGGGGTCATTCTTGATTAATCGGGTATGGCGTTACATTCAATTTTACTTTAACACCTCACTAGTTTCTCCTCTGTCCTGCTCGGCATCCCTCCACCTCCAAGTCGGGTGGCCGGGCGGCTCCCGCACAGCAGCCACAGGTGGCTCCTGCTTGCCCTGCAGCTTCAAGCTCTGTGCAGCCAAACACAACAGCACTCAGGCCCGTGAGGCTCATGTCAAATAGCTTCTTTAGAGAGTGCACTGAGGTCTGATGGATCATTTTCCTCCTTTCATCTGAAAGTCTCACTGTTGAGAATTTGGCTCCTGAGGACTACACAAGCACATTCCGCTCTCCTGCGGCTGTAGGTCTCATTATCATGCTATCATAACATGTCAGTAAAATGAAGGAATGATGGTCAAATTGGTGAAATCCTTGAAATGACATCAGTTTGGACCAAAACTATCCCTGAGGTCTCTCCAAATTCATTTATAGCAAGGTGAATGACAAAATCAAACATTTTCCAATTATTTCTTGAGATTTATCACATCCTTTATTTCTCACAATAATGACTCAGACATTTTATTTCACAGTTTTGCCCTACATTTGCCTCTTTAAATAAACCTTTTTTATAGTAAACTTAATTCATATCATCATGTCATTACCAGGTTTGAGTAAAAGGTCAAATAAAAGGCTAAGCTTGCTGTTCTACTCTATAGCAAGCTATAGAGTAGCTTGCTATAGAGCTACTCTATAGAGTACTATGCAGCCCCCCACATTTGTTATCACTGTGACTGTATACAAAATAGACCAGGTTTTTTGTTCCCAGTTTTTAAAGGTTTTATTGGCTCCAGTGGCCTTTATTTGATAGTGAATTGACAGGAAAGAGGGTAATGAAAGAAGGGGGAAGACATGTAGTAAAGGTCGCCAGGCCAGGAATTGAACATGCAACTGCCACATCGAGGACTAAGGTCTCCATACGTGGATTGTGCTGAACCCCTGAGCCATTTTAATTCCTAATAAAATGTAACTTATTTATTGTGAGGGAGCACAATATATTCCTAGGGAATGCAATACTTCCCTGAAAGAAAGAAAATCCTTTATGTCACCTGGGTGGCTCTGTAATAGTATGGAGCACTCATTGCCATCAAGTTGTTGATGTCCTCTTTGGCCAGTGACTTCTGGGAGGTTCACCTCTTTACCATATTTTATCAAATTGTGAATGACTCTCAAAGCTTTAAAAATGTCTTTGTGACCTTTTTCATACTGACAGATATTTGACCTGGTTCCTTGTCTGTTCTTGAATTTTTGCATAATTGGTATATTTGAGATCTCTTAGCCTACTTAATGCTTCCAGACAGGTTTGATTTAAGTGTAATAGGAAAGTGTGGTTATTCTACATACCAAAAATTGTGGCTAATTATAGTTAATTCATGATTCAATAAGTAGGGCATTTACTTTTTTCACATAGGGTTGGGCTAGTTTGAAAAGCCTTTTTTCTGTTAATAAATAAAACCATGATCAAAAGACTTTATTTACTCTGGTTATCTTTGGCTGCTAATACACTTTTGAAGCTCTAAAGAAAATAAATGTAACATAAGAAAAAAAAAAAAACAGTAACACAGAGGCACTCTGCACATCTTTCAGTAAACAGTGACTGGATCAGGTGCTATATGGCTAAGATTGTTAAACTCACAAATGCAAAAAAAAAAAGGCTTGAAGTCAAGGTCCAATGTTATTGAATAATCAGTAAAGCTGGATATTGATCATTGAGCTCCAACCTTTTTTGCGTCTAAAAACAGAAGAATTACTTAAGGAGGAAAATACTTTTTCACAATATCAATTAAGGTGTGTGGAGAAGTCTGTGAGCTCAAAAAATCAAGTTATTCAATCAATCCAACTGCTTTTTTTTCTTTTTTTTTGTTTTTTCTCTGGCTTGATTGCTTATTGAGATTGTGAGTTGCTCCACAGATTGTCTTTTTGTCTTTCAGGGTAACTGACCATTTGTTACCCAAGACAAGAGGCTAACAAAATAGTTTCCATGGGAGCCCCCACAAAGGGCAACATCCCTTCAAGTCCTCCCTGCTCCTCTTCTTATATTTGATCTGCAGAAAGAAAGACTTAGATGATGCAACAGCCAGTAGGTAGATGGGTAAACACTGTTGTAATTCTTTCATTGTTTCAGTGTTGAATCATAGCCCTGACTATACAGAGAACGCATATTACTCAACTAAAAATACCCAACAAAGGAAGATTTGTTCTTGCTGTTGGGCAAAATTGCAATAAAATCCCACAAAAAAAAAAAAAACAAGCTGTCACATTCTGTAAGATGAGTTTAACCAACATTCTACGTTCTTGTACAGAGCCATTCCTGCAATTTAGAATTGTGACTTCAGTCAAAGATTTGCTTGGCATTTATTTTTGTTCAGATGTTGTTCCTACTTATAAATAATTATAAGTAGGATAGGTCAACTCAGTCAACTGGACTGACCTGTTACTTGTTATTAGGACAAATAGTAGGTGAGTGAATACTTTGAATCCTTCTGGCCGATTATCCTTCATGTCGTGTTCTTTCAAAGGGTCGAGACAGAATTCACTTGCCTTCTCAGAATCGTTTTCTTCTTCTTTTACATTTTTCAATACATTTAATAATCTTCCCGAAGTTGAAGTGGCAGAAATACCATCATATCCACTGGTAGAAGCCTAAATAAACCTCAGCACAGCGAGGGCACTGCTTCCTCCTTTGCTTGGATATTCTCACCTTCTCTCTATCATTGATATCATATGCTGTAAAACCCAGCTGGATGCAGAGAGCTCAGCGAGGCTGTCAGGATGCTTTTACACAGTTTCTGGGAAAGAAAGAAAATCTTTACAGAGGTAGATATCATTGGCAGCTTTAAAGAATGTAAATATGATCAGACATCATGGACAGCATTGATGTGAGGACCAGAAGGAAGACTTTTTTGTCAATTTTATAGATTTTCCTGCATAAATAACTGTAATCCAGCATTGACCTTCATCAACCGGTGTTATGTTGTGTGGTGTGTTAATGCAGTCACATCTAAGACTTATTTACATCCACACACTTGAATTTAATTCATTCACCCTATCTATGACGTTCTGTGTACAGGAGTCATCAAAAGGTTCAGAGTCCTTTTAATGTCCTAATGTAAACAGAGAGCAGCTCCAACATGGAGCATGAAAGGAGGCTGAAGAGCACAAATCAAGTTTGAGTGAAATCTACACAGATTCTTCACACATAGTGGGATGTATTTCAAACTTTTCTTTGTTGATTGATGATTGTGTTTTACAACTTGCAAAAATCTATAAGCAAAAGCGTGACATGACCAATAGCTGTCACATTCCTTGCAGAAAGCCACTCCCAAACAAGAGGCAACATCAGAAGTATCTAACCTGGGCTAAGGGGAAAAGACTGGATTGTTGCTCAGTGGTCCACAGTCATCTTTGCAGCTCAATGTCTGTTTTGTATTCCATTTGGAAGTCAAGGTCTGAGAGTCTAGAGAAGTGGACAGATATAAAATCCAAGTTGCCCGAGGTTCAGTGTGAAGCTTCAGAGTCGGTGATGATTTGAGGGTTCATCTGATGCTGTTGGTTCTTTGTTTTTTGGTTTCTTTTGGGGGGTTATGAAGCTTTCCTCTAGCACAGGGGTGTCAAACTCCAGTCCTCAAGGGCCAGTGTCCTGCAACGTTTCGATGTGCCTCTGCTGCACCACACCTAAATAAATTAGTTCATTAGCAAGGCTCTGGAGAACTTATCTATACAAGGAGGAGGTAATTAAGCCATTTCATTCTTGTGGCTCATCTAAAAACTGCAGGACAGCGGCCCTTGGGGATTGAAGTTTGACACCTGTGATCTAGCAGGAGATTTTGAAACACTGCATATTTCCTCCTGCAGATAAGCTTTGTGGACGTAGGTTTTATTTTACATCAGGGCTTAGCAATTGCCCACACAAACGTATCAAAACCGTATCAATACCTGTCACCGTCAGGGGATATATAGCGTGTTGTCAAGAGGAAGATAAGACCCAGCAGAGCCAAAAACTCCAACAAGATGGTCACAATTAAGTCAACCAGAGCTTTCTTAACACTCCAACAGAGCTACAAACTGACTGCCTTCTTTTCACACAGCATTGATGGACATACATACACATTTTAGACCATTTCATTTCTCTAATGCAGTGTTCTAATGTTCAGAAAACATATTTGTGGGCATCAAAATTAAGCTTGCCACAGCTCTACCTTAACAAACTTAGCCTCATTTAATGTGAAACTATACTGGCGTATCATTATAATCTGCAATCCATTTTTGAATTTGTACATATCTGTAGAATATTCACAAATATTAAAATTGATTGTAACACAATGTTTGTAATTTCAATTCAAAAGTTAATTCAATGGATCTCCGGAGTTTCTTGGACTTCACATACAGGACCTCATGTAATCAAGATAAGGTCTAAATAAGAAAACTCCTTGGACTGGTTTGAACATTTTTACTTAAGAGATGCAGATTTTTCAACACCCAGTTCAAAGTAATCAAAAGCATATGATGGTTATTGAGGGTCTGTAACCTTAAGGTTTTATCACTGCCATCATCGAATGACGTGATGCCACATTAAAAGTGTTATTTCAGTAAATGTGGCAGAGAGAAAGAAGCCCTGATCCCAGTGCTGGACTGACCCAGGAGTAGGAGTTTATCTAAAAGTCCAAGCATAAGACGGCCAGCAGGGATGAAGCATGATGATGAAGGGCCTCTTCAAGCTCTGATCTCTTTCCAAAAGCAACTTGGGGAACCTTAGCCAAACAACCCACCCTCATGTACTTGTATGTACTTTATCCCTTCCAGAGTGTGCGGCTGAAACCACTGTTTTCTGTGGACTTCTAGACAAAACAATTGTCATGGGGATGTTGTAACAGATCATGTGGAAATGTTGGCTTAGAGAGGTTAAGCTTTTGACACAACTGTAACCTTGCTGGCACCTATGAAGAGTCGACAGCTTGGAGTGATTACAGGCTTGAAATTGCATTTCCAATCAGCATGTCAAACAATTACCTATGAGTCTAATTTCCCATGAAAATCAAATGACAGATCTTTAACACTGTGCCAGTTTTAAAGGTTGCACTAAACCCGTTTTATCATTGATGCAGTAAGCAGGCAAACATTTGTTTTAGAAATGAATGTAAATAAACAAGGTAGGATTTTACTTGATGTTGAACTAGAAATAATGATATTTCACCACATGAATTGATGTTTGTCGTCCACTTAATCCTGTTTATAAAGCAAGCTGTGAGCAGCTGGAAAGTAAAACGAAAAAAAGATAAACACTCAGACTGGGACTAGCTCAATTACTGTGTAACATTTGCACCTAAACAAGGGAGATATGTATCCAATTCCCAAAACCCTCTCAAAGACATATTTGCCCCTCAGATTTTGCAGCCAAAAAAATATGGTTTTCTGCAATTACAGTTCACATAATAAGTAAACAGCAGGAAGGAAGGGGGTCAACATTTCAAGGATCCGTACTGCCTGCTGCAACTTAAATTTTTTTAAAAGTTGTTTGTTTTTTCAATTGGGATATGAGAACCTATATTCCAACAGGATCTACTTCATATTTTTAAGCTTACAAGTTTGTCTGCTAACCTATTACATTGAGATTCCCGCCTAAAGTGTAGTTGCAAAAAAAAAAAGAAGCAATCTAATGAAAAGAATGCAAACTTCTCATGCCTTTTCAGCTTGATGATGTGTTTGCAGTATCTTAACTCTATTTGCTTTGTAAATCTGGAACGACAGAGCAAAGAGAATCCATAAAAGATCGACTGATTATTCAGTATTAAGTCTCCTTTTTCAAAGTACAATGATTTTGTTTAATTTGAATTACCTAATTCTAAAATAAAGAATTTAAAAGTTTGGATGAAACAGCTATGTAATTTAACAAAAAAAAAAAAAATCTATTAAATTGAACACAAAAATTTTTACTGTTAGATTTCATTTTTGTCCATAGTCCCTTTTTTGAATCAAATGCAGCAGTATATGCTTTCATCTGTGGCTCATGTGCTTCCTACATGCTAACTTAAGCCCATTATCAACTAATTGTGATTCTTTTTTTTTTTTTATAAGTCTAACATTTATCAAACCAATATTTATGTTGGAAGCAGACCACATGCGTCCTGAAGTGTCAGCTTTAGTTTCAACCTCCTGTTTGGATTAATCAAGTGTTCATTCCTTGACAGAAGCATTTTGGACATTTGAGATAAAGCAAATATACTCCAACTAAGATTGGACAGTAGGACTAATCCATGGGAATCTCTTAAAAATAATTCAACTCCAGCATCCTGAGTGAATCTTCTGTTTTAAATGGAGAGTGAAGCTGTTTATTATCTGCTCACAAGCCAGTGGTTTTACAATCATTTCCCGTTTCTTCATCTCCCGTTGTTACTTTTTTCTTGCCCTGGCCTTGTGATAGCATTTTTTTTATGACTGAGAGTTCATAACGGATTTTATTCCAGCCTGGAAATTGCCTCTTAATGTAGGATCTATCATCTCCTGGTAATGAACATGTTATTCAGATGTACTGAATCAGACACAGAAGTAAAAGTTGCTTAATAGATCATTCACAGGTTGAGGTTGGAGACCCTTTGGCCACTAGGGAGTGCTTGAATAAAGATGCACCTCTTCCAAAAACCTGAACTTTGAACTTCAATGATCTTTTAAAATGTGCCTATTAAAATATTTCAAATGATAGCTGCACAAAATACATTTTTCTTGGTCTTAGTTTAACATCAATTACTAAACTTAACGCAACAGGATGTTTTACTGTATTTACTCCTTTAGCTGCTTACTCAACATTTCACCAATAAGCTCAACACATTGTCACTGCAAATATTTACAATGTTTTCAAAGATTTCCAACACTGCAAAAAATTTGCGAGACATATAGATAACTTCAGTGAAGACACCATGAGCTCTGAGCTCTTTTTGACAGTACAGATCTCTGAGTGTGGGATGGTGACAGATAAATAACCAACAAGCAGCAGCAGGCTGCTGCTCCCTTCAAAAGGGTGCTGATGGTCAAGGCGTCGCTCTTTTGAGGTGTTTTTACTCTACAAACGGGAATGAGGATGATTCATCTTCCAGGATATTCACTCCTAATCCCCTCTGATCCTTCAGTTTCTGAAACCTCTCAGCAGTATTTGTGGTCAGAGCAGTTCAGCAGAGATACTGGAGCAGTTTGCTGAAAGCTTCCACAACCCCCCACTGAAGCAGTTTTTATCCTCTAAAACCACCTGAATTTGTTGATGTCAAAGTTCAGTTTTTCTTCAACAATTCTGAGACGTTTTGGTCATCTTACAATGAGATGCTGATCAAAACTTCCTTCAAAATATCATTGAAAGATTGTTTTTAAAGCTGTACTCACCATTGCTCATTTTGATGTTATTTTAGTAGACACTGCAAAAGATGCTTATTTTCACTTATTCTGTCCTGTTTATAACCAGTTGTTCTCCATATTTACATTATGTTAAGGCAGATATATCATTTGATCTACATTTGTGACATTTCTTCAAAGATTCCAGAGAATAAAATATGTTGCTGCCTCATGGGAATGCCATTGTGTAATAAATCGATATTATTACAAAATGCCATCAGAGACCTTTAGGTCCTGGTTTCTTGCTTGGCTAAAGAAAATTCTTGCTTGAAAAAAACTGAGAAATAATTCAAGGAAGATACTCAATTACAGTTTAACAACTCCAAAACCCATTAATGCATGACGCTTGAATGAGGCTGGATCACAATGGAAGTAGATTCCAACAGTGTATTGTGATATAAAGGTTTAATTAAAGAAATCCAACAAAACACTAGGTAACATGGAACAAGCTAGTGAATAACAGGAGGAACCAGCAAGAAGTGAGTGAAAGAAAAGTGGACAAATACTGTGAGAGTGAGTGAATGCTGGAGCAATAGACTGGGGCTTATTGGCTAACAGGTTGCAGGTGTGAGGGGAGAGAGAGAGAAGGAGAATGGCACAAGAGGGTGAGGGAGAGTAAACAAACACAGGAACTTGGAAAACAAATCTAATTGTAACCAAGATTAACTGAACACAAGAAATACATCCATCCATCCATTTTCTTTACACCCTTGTCCCTAGTGGGGTCGGGAGGTGCTGGTGTCTACCTCCAGCTACGTTCTGGGCGTGAGGCGGGGTACATGCTGGACAGGTCCCCAGTCTGTCGCAGGGCAACACAGAGACAAACAGGACAAACAACCATGCACACACACACTCACACCTAGGGACAATTTAGAGAGACCAATTGACCTGACAGTCATGTTTTTGGACTGTGGGAGGAAGCCGGAGTACCCGGAGAGAACCCACGTATGCACAGGGAAAATATGCAACACGAAATACATAATAAACAAAATCTAACTAAGAACAGGCTGAACTAAGTAAAACAGAACAAACAGAACAAGGTTGATCAAATCAAAAATAAGAATAACTAAGGCAAACAAAAACTACAAAACAAGAATAACCCAAAACAACCCTAGATCCTGACAGCAGGACTGATAAAATTTGAAACTCATAGTTCTGAAGGTTTAAGAGGACAAAGCATCTGGTCCCAAACTCTCCTTCCACCAAACAGAAACCTACTGGGTGGAGCTTCAAGAGGCACCGGGATCAGATAAACCATCTTACCTTTTAATATGGAGGCGCCATAGTTCTACTCTTTGGTCGCCATGACACTGAGAAGCTCCTTATAGAGACACGTCTAATCACTACAGATGAGAGTTGGAGTCTAGATATACAGTCCAGTAAATCTAGAACTTCACCTTCCAGCTCAGCTCGCTCCTCACCACAACAGAGAAGAGAGATTTTATCATTACTGTGGAAAAAATCCTGATCCGTCTTTCCATCTACCTTTTCAACCTTTCAGCAATCATATTATGAGAATGTTTGAGTAAAATTCTCAAAAGCAATAAAACTTTCTGCACCTGTAATAAGACAAAATAAGACAAAATGATACTGATAAAATGTAATATAATAGTGTTAAGTGTAAATCAGTGCATTTATTGTTGCTATTTTTCAGATTCAGATTTCAATGATAGCTGCTTCTCTCAGCTAGAATTTGCTTCACTGGATTAAACTACAAACTCAGACTAAAATGTTAGAGGTTTGAATGGTTTTTTAAAATGTATTTATTTTTGTTTTCCAGCAGCTTTCTGGAGCTCTGCTTTGTTGTTGATTCTGGGCTGAGAGAGGCCCAATGTAAAAATGTTCATTAATGAAGCAAACTAACGGCAGGGATTTCCTTCAGTAGTAATAGCTGGCCATATGTCAAAATCCTTCAACAAGACTGACTGTCATTAAATAGTCTTCATCGTCACATATCTTTGTAATGCTTCCCATGCATAACAAATTTTTCCTCAGCTGCCTGCAGCTAAAGTTATTTTCTATTACATGTTGCAGGCTGCTCCCACACCGTCATTATCACTCTTATCTGGAGTTTAGGGCAGGTGTGCTCCTCAGAAATCTTCCCAAACACCTGAGAAGCAGACGGATGGAGCAAATGCAAGTGTGTGGTCTGAACAGACGACCTCAGGCTCTGCTCTGATTGGCTGATGTTCAAGAATCAAGCTCAACACGTTGTATTCAAGCTGTGTCAAAAAGAGAATGAATCATATCCAACAACCATAGAAGAAGCCACACATTTATGGTGGGAACATAAAGACATAACATCCCAGTCGGTGCAAGTTTTAAGAATTGGTGTACTGCGCTAGTGTAGCTTATCAAAAATGTAAAGCAAAACAAGCAACTGTGACTTAATTCCTACACTGATGGCATTAAAAGGGAAATGGTGTAGGATTATGACAACCAGTCTGCCAATAAATACATTAACATGCTCATCTGTCCTTCATTCATATGGGGGCCAAAAGTAAAAAGAACTTGTTCTTACTATCAGACATGCTAAATGAGGTCAAAAGGCTGAAAAAAAGATTGATTTGTTGATTGAAATCCAATATGTGCATTAGGTTTGCTTCTAATTTTGGCAACTTTAGTTTTTTCAAAATTAAAACTGATCTGTGCTTCAGTCAAAGCATGTGGTATTAGTCACATCTTTTCGTTTTGTATACAAGTAACAATTTTTGTACTAGAGAAAAATTGATCAGGAGTCAGCACCCAGCTTTAATTGTTACAGCTAGAAATAACTGATTAGCCCCAAAATGTAGGGTGCAATGATTGACTCTGACTTGAACATCCACAGACATATAAAGACAATTACAAAGTCAGCCTTCTATCACCTGCAGAAAATTTCTAGGAATTGAGGACCAAGGTGCCAGCAAGATCTAGAGAAACAGATCCATGAGTTTATCTGTGGTCCCATTGATGACTGCAACAACATCTTCACAAGTCTGCCTGAAAAATATTCAGAGAGCTGCAGCTGATCTAGAACACTGCTGCTCACATTACCACTAAAATTGGGAAAATAAAGCAAATCACCAGTGTTACATTGGCTCCCCGTATCTCAGAGAATATACTTTAAAATAATTCTGTTTCTTCATAAGTCACTGAGCAACTTAGCACCAAAATAAATTAATACTCAGGTCTTTTGGTTCTAGTCTACTCTGCATCCCCAAAATCAGAACCAAACATAATGAACTTTTTTTTTAGCTTCTCTGGAACAAGCTTCCAGAAAAATGCTGAACCACAAAATTATTTTAACCAAGGCAAAACCCCATTTGTTTAGAGTTTCCTCTGATTAATAATAACTACAATATCACAATAATAGTAGTGTGTACTCCAACTGTTCATCACGTTCCTTTATTTTGCTACAGAAATGTAATGTTTCTTGCTTGGTGGTTGTTTTATGTATTTGCCCTTTTGAATTTTGCCCCATTGATACTATGTACTATACAAATGATCTTACCTTGCCTTCAATATCTTGGTGATTTAAAGACAATTATTTAGTATATAAACAACATGTAACTGAACCCTATCAAATGAATAAATATTTCAAATATTTAATTTGTGGGAATTTATTATTAGTTTAGAAATCTTTTAAAAGTAACTGACAAAAGTTTATATAGCTAAGATCCAAATTATTCATCCCCCTAGCAGATTAAGATTGGAAGTAATGTGAATTTTATTTATTTTTTTCTTCTGACACGAGAGCTCAAGCCAGAGTAGTGACTTGAATCTGATCAAATGTGTGTGAAAGGACGCAAACATTAGAGTGTCAGCAAGGAGGCATTCCAACCAAAAGGACATGGAGCTTATTGGGAAAACTAAATCAACAAAATACCTGTACAAGCCTGCAAAAAGTTGATTGCTAATTATTAGAGAGGCTTGATTCATGTATGGAAAAAACATGGTTCTACTAAGTATAAACAACCTTCTTGGTTGAATAAAAATATTTTTTTGACAAAATCTGCCAGAAGTATGAATAGTTTTGGACTCTAAGCCATATGTTAATGTCTTTAAAACAAGGGATGAAGGCCCCAAACATTCTTAAGTTAATAGTTTTACGTATATTGATTTATTTGTCTGTTATCTTCTTGTTAGTCAGTAATAAATTTCATGAAAAATCAAATGGTCATGCTGGAAATTTCACACCAAAGTTTTGATGAAGTGTAGCCCCGGCTTTTTATTACGGGCATATCTGCAACTTCAGGGAGATTAAACAGAGGAGACTGTTTAGTATCAGGAGACTGAGTTAGAATCTGCAGTTTGTAACACGCCGCAGCATGCAGTCGTATCTTGGTGCATGACCCAAGCAGTCTAAAACACATAAAGAATAAGGCAAAAATATATATTAAACTTGATGTTCTAACAAATTGTTGGTTATGGAGGTGACCTATGGGTAGGTTTTCTGTTGGTCTGGCTGCACAGATGTCATCTCATCCCAACACCTGGAGGTCAGGTGTTGGGTGTTGGTGACAAGAAGAAAGAATGTTTTGTAAGGAAGAATCTTTCGCAACTTCCAGCTGCCAATTTTCAAACAATGCATATTTGTCAAAGACGCGCTGCTGGAAAACACCTTTCAGTCTTCTGGCACATGTCAGGGCAACAGGTTGCCAAAATTGGACACACTATGGCTTTTGTCTGGCTGTCTGTTTTCCTATGGCTTACATATAGGTGAGAGATAAAACACAGACTTAGAGGAAATGTATGCTAAACATACATTACTAAACTACTGGCTGTTGTCTGTCAGGAATGCCTGATAACATCAGCTGCATGACGAAAGATGCAGTTCTTCTCTGAGTGAACCATCTGGGTGATCAATATTTATCACAACGATGAAAATGTATTAACATCTTACTGTAATGTCCAAAAATCCTCATCTTACCTCATTGTTTTGAATTTCTTTTAAAGGCAAAGCGTACAGATGTGGATGAATTCGGTAAACAGGCAGGAGAAAGTCACCTGGGATAAAGTGCTTTGGTTCCTGTTTAACACACGTAGCAACAGTGGCATTTAAGGAATCAATCGCTCTTGAATGTGACAGGGAAAAGTTCCAGCTACTTCCTCCTTGTGTTAGATTAGATTAAAAAAAACATCAGTAAATGCCTGTTTAACATTTTTTTTTTATTACTGCCTGTCAATGAGCAATTCAACTTAGTCATGAATAGCTTATTTAAGAACTTGCATAAGCTTTGCAGACACTCATCCTTTAGTCTAAAATTTTAAAAGATCTGTAGTACCTGGTTTTAAAGACCTCTACCTTTCATTATGGTGTACAATAAGCCTTAACAAAATGTCAAAAGTGGCTAACTGGTTATTTTGTAAGCCTAAAAGGTTTTACAACTGTGGGGTTTGTGTCTGCAACAGGATTCTGTAAAAATGTTTTTCAAAGGAATTGGTCCTGGAGCTTCTTCACTGCAACTGATCGTCTGACGTTTTAATTAGTAAAATGATGAGTCAAAACAACAATGATTTCAAACACATCTGATCTGTCTTCATAGCAATGACACTCATTGATTACAATTTTGTGCAAAGTGTTTTTTCAAACTAATTGTTCTTTGGAATTAAGTAAATCCGTTTAAGTTTGGCAAACATGTCAGTGTTGAGACCTTGAGAAGAATTATATTTTCTGTTCTTCAGAATTTGAATTTGTGGGAATTTGTTCCCACTTTTAAAATGTTCCCATTCACAAAAATGGGAACAAATGTTGTCTTTCTGTCTGGATGCTGGTTCAAATAATAAGCTGCATATTCTGCCCCTCCTCTTAAATACAGCCTCTCCAAACTTAAAATCCTCAGGCAGAGGCCTTGCTTTCATTGACAGTGTGTCATGCTCATCCAAAGGTGAATGGAAAAGACTGAATGACCTTTAGGACTCGTGTGAACTATTGATCCAGAGTGAACAAAAAAATACTTTGAATCCTCCAAGGGGTTTGGGAAAGAGACTCACACCTCAAGTATTCTTTGAAAAAGAAAGAAAAAAAACAGATTACAAACACTATACATTGCAAGTGTGATAATTCATCCAGGCATAGAAAGTAAATAAATGGAATCAACAAACACAACAAATCAAAACAACATAAACCGTAATAATTAGATTTCATTCACTTTCTGCATCTGCTGCACATAAGTCTGTGGCCTGTTCTCCATGTTGTTCCTGGTGGGAGGGGTCAATGTGTTCAATCATGCATACATCTCTCAGAGTTTGAAACGGAATTAAAAACAGGTTTCTGACATTGCACCACTTTGAGAAAAAAACATACAGATGTTTGTTATTCTAAGACTTTGCATGGTCAGACAGCTCCTCCGATTCCTGCCTTAAATCTTTCATTGTATGTGTGCTTGTCTTCCTGCCAGACGTTTGGAAGTACAAAACATTTTCTCACACTGACTCAGTTCTGGCTGCAGGAGCTGATGTGTGGTTGATTCTCTGGCGATCTGATCCTGTTGATCAGGACGAGAAGGGTGCAGAAATAAGTAATATAGGCAGATGGCTTTGAGAAGTGAATATTTTCAAGGCTATAATGATTCACTGTAAGTAAGAACCACTTTATAGTTTTGTCATATGTTTATTCAGTTTCACTTTGGGAGCTCGGGATGCAGAATATTGCTAAATATATACTTAGAATTCAGTTATTGTTCCTCCAGGATTCTGTATAGAGTAAATTGTGAATTTCCAAAAAGCTTACTTGACATCGAGGTCTCCCACCAAATAGGTAAACTATTCTGTGCAGACCTGTGTGTTTTCTTAAATTTGATTATAATCACATTTAGGATATGATTTGTGAAACTAAAACTTTGCTTTGACATATGATCCTTTTGAACATTCAATGGTGAACCCGCACATCTCAGACTGTTTTATGTTGTTGTGTCATATTTTCCTTTTTATATGTTCTGTAACAAAATGTCATTTTCCAGTGAGATTATGGAAAAAAATGGTGGAGGAACAGATGATTGGAGCTATTTTTGACTTCTCAAACAGACCATGAGACAAGAGAGTAAATGTTTACAAAGACTTGATTCTTTGGAGCATTTTGGCAATATATTGTTTTGGAATTCAGGGCAGTCTCTGGGAATATCATGGTTGCATGTACAGCTACCATCAGTGGAGCTCCTCACTGTACAAAAGACACTTATGAGTCAGTTGTGTCATTATGCTGTGATCCATGAAAAAACACTGATTAAAAGCGCAAACCTGCAGGTTTCGCTGCTAACTGTGGAACTAATAAGCCCTTGTCATGTGGATTTTGGCATCCTTCTCCTCATGCTGGTTTTCATATCTGCAGCTATTTTGTATATGCTTGTATAAACAATAACAGTGCGTCAGTCGGTAGGAGGATTCGCCTGCAGCGGTTCAGCCTCCCTGACAGACAGACAGCACTAACCTCCTTTGTTTCATCTTGAGAACAGAAGTTGTATTGTGGTTTTGCTGTTTCACTTCATTGGAATGTGCTGTTCAGAGAAGCCAATCGAAAATACACACCCAACTGTTTTTCCTTCAGATAACATCGCTGGTGTCATAATGATGGCTGCTAATTTTCTTGGATGCCCAGAGATGAAGATTTACGATTTATTTACGGTAGAATCAAAAAAAAAACATTCCCGGTGTGAAACAAACAGGAGTCTGTCTGTGAGATTCAGTTTTACTGTCATTATGATGTGTGCTAGTTATAGAGCTCCACCTCCAGACCAGCAGAAAAAGCACAATTTTAAAGTCGAAATGTATAAAACCTGCAACATTTCACTACTTTCAGGAAACCTGTTTGAAAAACAACAGCAGAACCACTGATTTACAATGTCAAATGCTTTTCTGGTTCATTATACTGACCTCAGAGCTTTGTATAGTGTCTGTCTTACCACTTCCTTGGTGGTGAAGACCGCCAGTTATAGTGTTTGCTGCTGGGTGATGAGTAAAATGGGGTCTGTCGGTCTAAATTTCACCACCTTGTCTCCAGACTCTGTTCTCTGTAGCACAACAAGGCAACTTTATGCAACAGTGTACTGCAGATTCCTTTCACTGATCACCAGTAAACATTAGTTTTGTGAGAAAAAAAAAATAAAAAAAAACATTAAAGAAGCAGTTGACTTTTCAGTTTTTAGCCATAATGAGCACAGTTCAGGCATCAGATAAGAAAGACTGCAAATCTCTGCTGCTCTGGGACATGAAGGCATGTGCTTCCACAATGCCAAGAAAGAAAGGCATTTAAATATTTAAGATAGATGCCAATCGTCCCACGAGTGGACATCCCAGAACGCTCTGAGAAATCATAAAACAAACCCCAAAAGCTCCATGTCAGGCTCTATGGGCCTCAGTTTGCATGTCAAAGCCCATAAATAGAAAATGTGTGAACAAGTGCAGATTGTTTGCAAGAGTGGAAGGAGAAAGACTCTTCTCCCTTAAAAGAATAGTGTAGCCCAACTTAGGTTTGCAAGACCTAAAACAACATCCCTTAAAAAACGGAACTAAAGTAGAGCTGTTAACCATGAACAAAGAACGTCAACACAAACACCTCATTCTTTCTTTCAATCACAGTGGTTCAATCACAGTTTTACATCCATAGGACCTTCCCACCTTGCAATCATTGAGCCAACCATGAAACTGGAGTAGTACAGTATTCTAGTTTCAAATAGAAACCCCTCTGTGAGACAGCTGAAGTGAGGCCAAAACTGGGTCATCAACGAAATCCCAAATAATGGAGCAAATTCACAACAGAATGGATAAAGAAGAAAGGAATCAAATTATTGCAATGGTCCTGTCAAACTCCAGATCACAGTCTTGCTGAAATGCTGTGGTTGGTCCTTAAGACAGCTGTGCAGAACAAATATCTCCAAATCTTGTTGGACCGCAGAAACATAGTTCAATATTCCACGCATCATTCATCCAGGGTTTTATTTTTGTAATGTTAATGACAGTAATGATAAAGTGATGCACACACTGACATACATTCATTATCATAGTGTTCAGCATTCATCTTTGGTCTTTTCTGTTGATGGCCACACACACACACAGCGCACATGCACAGAAAACTCTCAGTGGGTCTGTGGTTCTTCAGCTGACTCTAATCCATCTCCCCAGCTACCCCATAGAGACAGAGTAGGAATTGTTAAAACAGACTTTCTCCTGTAACATCCTGCACATTTTTACCCTTCAGCTTAAAATCAACTAGAGTCATGCAACATCTAAGTGTTTGGAGGAACTGACTGGAAGCAGGACAGGAGCTCAATGACTGAACTTGTGTTAAAGTCTCTGTATGTTGTCAGAAACTGTTCCCTCTAGAGGAAACATGAAGATGTTCTATGCTGTCTTAAGCCACAGACTATGTCAAGCTGTCTTTATAGTAAATGTTAGAAGAGAGGCTATGTCTGGGTACCAAAAAGGATAGCTTGATAGTTGAAGCTCAGATTGAAGAGGAATGGTGCAGTTATTTGTCATAGCTGTGGAATGTTTCTTTATTGTATTGTACTCAAAATACTTGAAAGTGCATTGGAGAGCAGTCTGGCAGTAAAGAGAGAGCAAACCTTTGGTGTACACTCTGATCTATGTTTCAACCCTCACCTGTGGTCATGGACACTGGGTAAAACCGGAAAGAAGGTTTCAGCATCTCACCAGATAAGCTGGAAGTAGGGAAGGGGAGAGGTCTTATAGTAACTCTTGCCTGTAGAAACCAGGGGTCTTATCTGGTCCTCTAGGGCCAATGTCCTGAAACTCTTAGATAGGTCTCTGCTTTAAAACACCAGAATCCTGGTGGTCCTCACTCATCATTCGAGAAAGCTAGAAGTTTGGCCCACCTGACCAGGAAACGAATATTGAAGGACACTTTAAATGCAGAGGAAGATTTTCACTCATGCAAGGTTTTTGATAAAATATTTAAAAAAGTAAAATTCTGAAATAGAAAAGGTAGATTGCAACATGTTTGTCCTTTATTAACTACATTTTTGCCTCAGTGTTGTTTTAATAGTTAATTGCTTAACCCTAACCCTAGTGTGCAGTTTATAACTATGAAATTGATTAGAAAATTATTTACTTTATAGTGTAGAAAATATTGTCATGTTGTACATGTAGAATGAGAATACAAGTAGCATTTTATTACACCTTTGATCCATCAAACTCTTTTAAAATAGAAATAAATGAATTTTATTTCTAATCTAATTTTCTATAATGTTTATTCTGATTTTTTTAAGAGTTTTCTTCCTCTCACATTCATTGCTTTTATGTTTGAAATAAATATATCATTTATTTATTTTTTTTTAATCCATTGTGTTGTAAATGGGTCCTCAAACATCCGGTGATCTCCATTGAAAAACAATGGGTTGCAATTATGGGTTGCAAAGAAAACACAAATAAAAGCTTTTTAGGCTTAAAGAATTTGAAACGGCGAACCCAAACAAGTTTCATTTGATAAAGCACACTTGTGTGACTCATCTAAAATTTATTAATACCATTTTCTGCAAGAATTACACTAATTTGCACATTTAATTTGAAAAAAATACTGGACGTTTTGTGGATCATAAGTGCTTTCAACTTCACAATTTTGGCCCATGTTGCAGAAAGACTCTCTTATGGAAGGCTATAACATCTTAACTGTTGTTTTTGCCTCTCTGCTTTGCCTCATATTTCTCAATTAAATAAAAAAAAAAAAAAAAAACAATTGACTCAGGAATCCAAAGAACACTAAGTCGCAATTTTGAACAATTTACCCTAAAAATCTCAGAGCATCAAATCAATCTTTACACTATAACCTGACCTGAATTTTACTTATTCAGCCCCATCAGACCATCATTATTGATCATTGAGATTGTATTTAAATTTAACATCATTTGAAGTTTTTGTTTGAAAAGAAATGTCTGGTTTGGGGACCCATAATAAATGTTGCACTGGAGAATAACAGAAGATACAGTATATGACACTGGAGAAGCAGACGTTTTACTGCAATGGGAAGCTAGAGGGTGCAGTAGTATTTGACTCAAGGCACAAGGCCAAATGACACAAAACATTTTTTCTATAATATTTTTATCTTTATGTACTTTTTGTTGTTAGTTACTGTTTTAAACAGTTTTATAGTTTCATCCTCACAATTTTAACCTCTTAATTTCACTTTTAGTTCAGCTCAACAAACCTTTACCTCAATTAGTTTAGAGCCTTTAGAGCTTTAAGTTATAAGTTGTTGCTCATATGGGAAACATTTCATCAGCTTTTTATCTTCCTGTAATGGTGAGGCCCACTTTTGCCCACATCAATGATTTGTAAAACAACATTCTTTAAGAAAAATTAATTCTGCAATACTTTTTTTCTTTTTACTTTTGGGCCCATTTTCCAGTTGTACCATTCCATCTGGCAATCACAGTTAATGTGCACAAGTTATGACTGGAGATTAACAAAGCTGCACATTTCTGCTCTTAGTTGAAAAGGGGATATTACATCATCCTTCAAGTCAGAAATTTTATTTTCAGACTTTGATGTTGCAAAGAGCATGGTCATGCAGATTATTTTGCAGCTCTCCTCAGGCAACAAACTTTACTCTTTCAAAGAAGGAAAACTTAGACTCGAATAAATATGCCCTTAATTACGAGAATAAGAGTTAAATAGTTTGTTTCCATCATAATTTTTTTTCCTTCAGCTATTACACATCTTATTGGAGATTTCTCCTTTTTTTCTCCGTACCTGTGAATAGATCAGTAGAGTCTGTTGTGACAGCGAGTAGCTTTAGCTGCAGCACACACAGCTTTGTAAAGTACAGAATATAAAGCCCGATTCCTCTGCAGAAACAGGCCTGCTTTAGATCTGACACACACGGCTTCTGGCAGTGGGATGACACTTGAAGAACATCCGGTATTTTCCCTTCTCCAAAACCCTTGTGTTTTGACAAGAAATTCCTGCAGTGAGCCACTGTTTGAAATGTGGGAGAGTGTACACAGTCTGAATGGCTGCTCCTCTCCGCTGCTGACACAAGGCTTGATTGTGTTTGTCAGTCGTCAGGTGGTTCCTGTTTGTGTAAAAACCACCGCGAGTCATTTTAATTCCTCTGATTAATACCGAGCAATATGAGTGGTTGTTGAGTGAAAAAAGTAGTTTGTTTCTCTGCTGTGTGTGTACGGGTTTGACAAAATACACAAGGAAGAAATGCAGTCCACTCACTGAGAGAAAAAAAAAACATAATTTAAAACAAAACTCCACAGCTTTCAGTAATTGAATTGCACAAATCTTTTTAATCAGAAACATTTAGAACATGTGGTTTGCTAATCTTACATTTTTGTTGGACTCGGCTAAAGGATACAAAACAGAGTGTTTCTTAATTTTTATAGCACACCTCATAAATCGGAACCAAACTCACCAAATCACATTGGGCAGCTGCTCCAGGAGCCGAAGAAAGTCTGACGGACTTTCTAAGTGCAGCAAACAGCTTACTAGGTGGGACTGTCTCTAGCTATTTTAGAGCACAGCACGGTGAAAACAGAACAAAAACATGTGACAGGTATTTTAAAAAGAGGGATGACTTGTGTCAATCCCACGGAATAGCAATCAACATGACATTTGGGCACCATTTATGCTAGTTTTACACACCTAAATATACCCGCCTGATTCTATTATGTTTTCTAAGCACTTCTCCACTTTAGGGCAGTTCTGGATTAGCTTCTGAAATTATAGGTAAGTTTCAGAAAGTATCCAACATGGCAACAGGTTAATCCAAAAGAGACACGGCCTCTGAATACATTGTAGCATTTCCATGGAGAATATCTACCAGTTGTGTCATTGTCTTCTTCAATATTCGGGTGGTCATGTTGTTGCATAGCTACACATTCATAATTTCACTAAAGTCTAGGGGGACTAGGTTTAAATTCTTAAACTTCTCCTCAGATCATCATCTAGATGGCTATAATGTTAAGTTCAAATGGTATTCCAACCTGATATTGATACCAAACACACATCAAAAACAAATTCTGAGTGCACAAACCTGAGTTTCATCGCACTTCTGGAGTAATCCTGACCTCAACTTTGTTTAAAATAGCTTAAGAGTCAGGTCTGTGGTAGACAATCTGAAACAAGACATGGTATACAAAATATTTTACCAATATAAATAGCTCCATTCCTCTTCCCACCAACTCTGATCAGATTATTTGTTTCTGTTAAAGAAAAATTTATCCCACACAATGATAGTACAACCACTGCTTTTTTGTACAGCTGGACTAGTGTGTTATGCTGTAAGTGTGGTGTGTGTGAGGTGAACACACTCACCCCACCACACACATTCAATTTTGGACCGTAGTGTCTTGTTTCATATGTTTACTCTCCCCCCACAGAGTGAACAAAATAGTTGTCCAGTTGATGGCGATGATGATCTCTCGGTTGCTTCTCTGTGTAACACTCCTCTTGTCTCACCCGTCAGTTCACGCAGTCAACAATGTCTTGGTAGGGCTTTGGAGAGGAAGAATGCCTTCAGTCAGACTCTTCATCACAATTTCTGCAACACAGACCACTACAGGAGATCCTTCCTGCTCATAGCCATAATCATCTAGTGACTCCTTGAAGAAACATTGATAATTTGAATCACAATAGCATTTAGCCTACCATAATTTCAATGTTTTGGGATTATTAAAATATTTTTGAAATTATTAAAGTAGTTTTGAATTAACTTCTAAAACATTTAGAAACAATTTTTCTTCTACTTCTCAATTATGGACTACAATGTATTTTTTTTATCACACAAAATATTTATTAATATCCATAGCTCCAAAGATTGTGACTGTAATGCAACAAAGTCTGAAAAGTGGTTCATGGGTTATAAAAACTTTTATAGGGTGCTGTAATTCTGAAGCCTTGTTCATACAAGAAAAATCACAGAAAAATTCACAGTAAAAAAATAATTGCATTTATTTTTTTTAATAACAGTTGTATAACAGTTCCACTGAGGGGGTGTGTGGGTGTGTGTGTGTGTGTGTGGGGGGGGGGGGGGGGGTGTGGGAAAAAAAAATTAAAAAAACCCGAAAAACAACAAATTCATTTCTGGTAGGGGGTTGGCCTTTTGCCTCGGAGC
>CAEFZY010075228.1:0-10228 GCA_903066815.1 Brachyrhaphis roseni
CATGCACAGGGAGAACATGCAAACTCCATGCAGAAAGACCCCGGGCCGGGAATTGAACCCAGAACCTTCTTGCTGCAAGGCAACAGTTCTACCAACTGCGCCACTGTGCAGCCCACAGTATTTCATAATACTTTAAAATAAAAATAAAAAGGGGAAACAGTTAGAGACAAATAACATACAAGTAAAAAAAAATACATGGAACTAATTATAATAATGCTTAGGTATTAGAAAAATAGAATGAAACAGCAAAAGTCCAATTTAGAATGGATAAATAGTTAAGACTATTGAAACTCGATTAATGAATCACAATTAATTGCAGTTTAATCAAAAACAACTTATCGACAAAATAAGCAACATTTTCAACTCAAAATCCCCGTTTTACTGCTAAATTGTTCAATAAATAGACAAGTGAGTCTATTTATTGAACAATTAACTTAATTCAATTTATTGATTGAATTAAGTTCATTCTTAATTCAATCTAGTTCTTACTTTGGGGAAAAGAAGAATGATGTATGTTTATTATGTATCAAACTCTCATTTTGTGGTTGCAATTTAGATCTCAACCCTTCATTTTCATTTCCCATGTAAAGAAATGAAAAATTGGAAAAACATGAGCAATATTGGTAAGCCATTAATAAAGAGAGAAAGCATGAGACAATCTTGATTTCTTTGAATTATTCATTCTAGACCTCTTTTTGGATTGAATATCGTAGCTACAATATCATGTCCATCTACCAAAATCCCTTTTTTCAACTGAAAGCTAAAATGAAGACATATTCACATATTTGTAAATGATTTTAGGGAAAAAAGTTCAGTGCAGGTTAATAAGTTTGATCAAACCATGCAACAAGATAACACAGCAACGTGTGCATGAATTATAATATTACTCCAAACTGCCTCACACACAACTGCTGATGCAAGAAGGACTTGTATATAACTCAGTATTTAAGCTGACTGGTTGTAGCTTTAAACAAAAGTAGCTCAGTGGCTTCTGTGTAATGAACCCAGAGATGAAATACTGGCTTTCTAAACCAAAGCTAGCACGTTCAGCGCCTCGTCCTGTCAATATTTAATTACACGTGCCAGTTTCCGCTACATGCTGACATTTACCTTTCAAATGAACTTACCCCAATGTTAACCTAGATACATGTGAACATTTTATAGATTGTAATTTTAACCAAAACATGCTCAGCAGGAAGTAGATGGTTGAAAAGCTGAATGGTTTTTAGTTCCTCTAAAAGATCAAACAAAGGAAGTTTTAAGTTCATGGAGAGTAGATGTGACATTGATTTACAATACGGCCAACATGGATGTGCCAGTGAAAACCTGAGCGGGATTTCAACTGGAGAGATGTTTGTCTCTATGGCTGGTTTTATATTTTAAACATTAGTTTAAAATTACTTAAAACTGCAGTATGTAACTTTCACAAAGATATGCTTTTTTACATATGTGTTAAAACTGTCACCATGTTGTGACAGTTTGCTATTAGACACATAATCTGTGGAAAGATTGCTCTCCTCCATCTACTCCCTGAGCTGCTATTGCTGTCCACCAATCAGAGCCAGGAGGAGGGTTTTAGCGCTGTCAATTGTTCCTGTTTATACACTGCTACATGTGCTAATGGCGGAGAAATAACTTACCGTTCCAGCACTCATGGTGAACAAGCTGCAGCGTAGCATAGGCCATACACAACGTTGATTGACAGCACTAATCCCCTCCTCCTGGCTCTGATTGGTTGTTTTTGATGGAGCAATGTCTGTTCAGACAACAGCAGGACCATAGGAAGAAGGGAGAGGAGCTCGGGTTTTCTTCACTGGTTATTTGTCTCATACTTTTATGAGAATTGTGAAAGTTTTAACAAATATTTAAATTGTTTGTTACAGCTATATGTAAAAGTTGCGTCCTGTGACATTAAGAAAAACTTAAGTTTGAATGAATTTTGGTTCCAGCCACCTACTATCATTTGGATGATCTGAATACATATATATATAATATATATATATATATATATAGATATATGGTTGTTTTCTATATATGTAAAAAACAACCAGAAACTAATGATGTGAAGTGAGCAGGTCTAGTTGACTCTTAAGGATCCGTACAGATCCTTAAGTTCTGTAAGGATCAGAACTTACAAATAATAAAAATACAAACAATACACATAATAATTTTTAATGACTGTAGTTTACTAATGAAAAACATCATCATGAAAACCAGGTTTGCTAGATAGCATTATTGCTTTCTGTATTTAAGCATGTAAAAATGACTGAATGTGAAGTCAAGACATTTTTTTTCAATTGTTATTGTTCCCATAAATTCCCATAAATTTGTTTCATAGCTTTTACAGATTTTATGCAGTCTTATTAGAAATATTGGAAAGTTTAGTAGACCTTCTGTACACCTAAAGCTCACAAGTTCTTAAATAAGTCCTTACCTCTAAAATGTTTGCAAATTCCTTTTTTATAATTTCAGACACTAACGTAACTTAATATGCATTAATACACATAGTGGAAACCATCTTGGCGCTACCATAGTAGCTAACATCTACAGTCTTCCTTAACCCTCTCATGCTCAAATTAAGTTGTAGTTGCAGGAAAAATCTGATATTTGGAGAAAATGATCATATGGGGTAGTAATATACAATTCAGACTTTTTTTGAGAGAGACTTAAACAGCATTTCAACAGCATTTAGCTGTTGCAAATCTGCAACATATGCCTGGAGAGGGTTAAATCTGGACTAGGGGTGCAGCTAATCAGTGCAAATGCCAGTTAATATTGTGTCAAGTAGCATCTTGAAGTGGGAGTGTGCAGGAGTCCTCTGCACCTCACTGCCTGCGACACGACACCATTTAAAGAAAAAGAAAGTAAAAACAAACCACGGTTTTTATGCATCATGCTGGACAGGACGGTTCCACACAGTGAAGCTCGATAGAAGTTGCGATGAATTTTTGCATCCTACACTAGAACCAGATTTTAAGTGAAAGCTTACCTCTTTAATTATGGATAGTTTATGAAGGATGCATTGTTTTACCAAACAAGACTGCTGAAAATGTCACATCCTTATAGCAACAGGGCATCTTTCAGAATGAGTCTTCAAAAATCTATGCAGAATTGCATTCAGGTTAATCCAGAAAACACCTTGTGCGTTTACGCAGATGCTTAAGACGTGAAGGGATACAGATGGTGTTGGTGTGGTGCAGTTGTCTGAAATATGTCTAGATTTTACGCTCAGCCAAGCAGACGGTCTGATGGCATTAACCACTCGGTCCTGTCCTCCTTTCTCATCCCACTCTCCCACCTCATTCTTGCCCTTCTCATTTCTCTTTCTTTCTGTCTGTCTCTCTGTCTGTTTCCAGAGAGGCCGGAGAAGAGAGAGAATAAGTGTCCCACGCCGGGGTGTGACGGGACGGGCCATGTGACCGGCCTCTACCCCCACCACCGCAGCCTGTCAGGCTGCCCGCACAAGGACAGGATCCCCCCAGAGAGTGAGTTTGGGTTGGTCTTCACTCTGAATGCAAACACATTTCTGAGGAGAGGAAATTTCACAATGGCAGAATCATTTTGGCAGCTTTTCTTGTGGTTTCAAAAGATTGTCTGGCTGCTACATTTTTTATTTTGATTTCACTATTTTATTGTTATTATTATTTCTAGTTCACACTTGCAGCATTAAAAAATTCTTGGACAGTGTCAAATAGCAGATCTGTGGAAAGAACCAATATGGTTTGAAAGACCTGTCTGATGATAGTTTGAGGGCATGAAGTGGTTTAGATTGTGTTTTTTTTTCCTGAATCTGTGATTCTTCTGCTCAGTTCTGGCCATGCATGAAAATGTGCTGAAGTGTCCGACTCCTGGCTGCACTGGTCAGGGCCACGTAAACAGCAACCGCAACACACACCGCAGGTATCCCGTCTGAGCCGTTGCTAATCTGTGTCGTTTATGAGCGTTTCTGCTGGACGGGCTTTTGCACAGCATACGCATTTCCCTTTGAGGATTTGCAAGCGCATGCATGCAGGACAGCAAATGTGCCAGCCCGCATCAGTGTGATGTCGATTTGCATTGTCAGCGGCTCGGCGTTGTTTTCAAAATTCATCGGCTTTTCTGCTCCTCCATCCTCCCAGTCTCTCCGGATGCCCGATCGCTGCTGCGGAGAAGCTTTCTAAGACCCACGATAAGCAACACCTCGCTCAGCCGGGCAGCGAGCTCCTCAAAGGAAGCCCCAACGACAGGGTGCTGAGGTGGGTGTAGACTGCAAGGTCCAAACTGGCAGGTTACGGATCTTGAAATATTCAATTTCTATTGGAAAAAGTGATCTGTACCATCCTGTAGCAAGTATTTATACTGAAATGCAATGGTACAGATATGAATTGTGCAATCACATGGAGAATGAAGGTGATCTTCTTTCACACAATAAGAGTGAGCACATGCTTTCACACATTATGCGCGATCAGTAGTTTTACTTCACATCATTTCTACATAACTATTTATATTTGCAATAAGATACAGCCAAATCAAAACAATTAAAACAAACACTACTTTTGTTTTTTTTACATCTCATGCTATTTTGTAACACGACGCACCTCGATTTTGATATTCAAATATTTCTCCAGCAGATGGCTACAGACCTTTGCATCATCTCTCCATTTGGAGAAGTTGTTTTCTTTTGACTGCCTCTGTTTTTGTCTGGGCTATTTTCTGCATTAATAATTGAAAAGTAACCTACATTTTGTCTTTTCCTTTCTTTTGTTCTAAATACATACCAAACCACGAGCCCAAAACTGAGCTACTTACTAAACTGTCATCTAGGTGTCTTGTTAAACTCTTATTAAAATGCAACCCCTCTTTCTTTTTTTGCTTTATCAGTTTGCCACCCTGTATTTCTATTCCAATCAGATTTAGTTTCATATGAACAGATGTATTAACAGGTGTAGATTAAGTGCAAATTTATTTAAGGGAATTTTACTTGATGATATTTCATCAAAAGACTGACTGAAAGCCTTTAGGAAAGTGTTTTTGCAGTGTTTTTTTTTTTTTTTCTATTTATCTACAACATTGGCTATTGAGTCAAGATTGATGCTTACACAGCTTCATAAAACATCAATGTCTTAAATTCAATTCATTTCAAAATACTTCATTCACCCAAAAGAGAAATTTTATTTTTGTAACTCATATCATTCGAGTATCTCAAAAGAGTCACTGTGGACTGTGATGCAGTGGGCAGGAAGGATCTCCAGTAGCAGTCAGTGTTGCAACAAATATGAAGAGGCCTCTGACTGAAGACTGTTTCTGTAATGACATGCTAACAGCTAGCTTTTCAAGCGGCAGACATAATATTCCACACAGTGACATGTCCTGTATGACTCAATCAGTCGCTAGCAAGCACCGCTAATCCATATCGTTTGCTTTTGCAGCTCCTCTTTAAATCTCTCTGTCTGTTTGTTTAGAAAGCCATTACAGTATGCTACGTAACAAGGATATACATTTACATTTTTTTTATTTCCTTTGGCAAGTAGCTGTCGGTCTGAAGAGCTAAAGGCAGACTGGTTGTAGCTTCTCTCATCAGTCGCTGCTCCTCTGATGACCTTAGTTACGACATGCAGAGATGACCCGTGTGTGAACGGCTCGGTTTTGACAAAGTCCCACAGACTAATCTATTCTGTCACTTTAAGATCTCTATATCTTCAGTCATCTCTCCAAGCCAGCTAGGCACCACGATCACAGCAGAAAGAATGATAATTAAAACCAACCAGACACCAGCATTATGCTAAGTCCATGCTCTCCCACACTGGTATTTTAATTAATAATGCAGCTGATATGCTAATTATGAAAGTTATAGGGGCATTGCAGGAGGATGGGAAAAAAATAATTGCTTTCCTAGAGGAAAACCTCACTAGACGGACAAAGCGTCGGATTAAAACATAATAAGGCTCCCTTTGTTTTCCTTCTGCAGATTGTTATGGAAATGAGCCCGCTTGTCTGTTATGTGTACGCTGGGTTTCTGGTGTAGTCCTCATTCTTATGGCATTCATGTTGATTTGATACAAAGACAAAAGAAAATCCTCTGTGATCTCTGGTAGAAAGTTATTTTTTCCCTGTTATGAGGGTCCTCCTTCACACTGCAGGCCAGGTCATGGAGCTTATTAACAAGCATATGGTTGGAGACCAAAGATTGGGAATTCTGCGGCCACATCGCAGTCGCAGAGCAAAATAACAAGAGGAGAAGAAAAGAGGAGCGCTCTCTTTTTTTTATCCTTATTTTCCTTCTCCCTCACTCCCTGGTCTATCAATGGATTTACGCCAACAGGTTTGACAAAAGCCCGGGCTCTCCAGGAAAACGAGAGGGCTTAAGGCTCATAAATTCCATGCTGTACAACATGCAAATGTGCCCTCTGCTGATAAGAGAGCTTTTAATCCTGCTGCACTCCTGCTAAGTACACCGGTGCTCCTATCTTCGCTTGTACTATTTCATTCACCCATTCTTGTTCTCTTTTATACAATCGCTTTGTTTTTCTGTCTCTTTTTCTCATCAATTCTGTTTTTTTATTTTCTTGCCTTCATTCCGGTGTAAATCATGTTTAGTCTGTCTCTCTGACGTCCTGCTCCTTCCTCCCCTTCCCTCTGCAGGCCCATGTGTTTTGTGAAGCAGCTGGAGGTGCCCCAGTATGGCAACTACAGGCCAAACATGGCCCCCTCGACGCCGCGCGCCAACCTGGCCAAGGAGCTGGAGAAGTACTCCAAGGTCTCCTTCGATTATGCAAGCTTCGATGCCCAAGTGTTCGGAAAGCGCACGCTTGCTCCAAAGATGACCACCAGCGAAACTTCACCCAAAGCCTTCAAAAGTAAGACTGGATTCTTTTCTCGGGTTTGGATTACTGTCTGAGGGGTTGCTTCAATCTCCAACGGCCGTCTGGCACGAGCTATAAACTATAAAAACTACAGCAGTTAATGATTATGGTCTGAAATTATTCCTAGACTGAATTACTTCACACAAATCCTTAGACTGTTTTGTCTGTTTAGCACCTTCTTAAAATGTCACCTTCAATATAAACCAAATCACGTCCCGAGGAATTGTCAAAGTGCAAAAGAAGAATTCCATATCGGTCATTCAAGTTAACATGAAAATCCTGCAGAACATCTCAAAATGGCTTTTGCCAAAAGAAAGAAAAGGCTAATTCTATCATTAGTGTCACACATGATTCAATGTTAAAAGAGTTGTTGTGAACCAGGAAGCTAAACTAGAAGAGAGCTCAGAGGATTGGTCAAAATTCAGCCGAGTTGCAGTGATTGGTCAGGAAAGAAGTAAAACCAGAGATATGTGATTGGTCAGATTTGTGGAGAAGTTCCGATGACTGATGAGCTAAATGTGCAAATGATGAATGAATTTGCATCATAGTTGTGATTGCAACATCACAACTTCCTGGAGGGTCAGATTATTGTTGCAACAGTAGATTTTGGAAAAGTTTATGAAGGTATTTTATATGGAGGAATTTTTCTGCCATAATCTAAGAGCACACATTTTCAGTCTGAAAGCAGGATTTTATGTCTTTTGTTCTCAAAACTTTTAATTGTTTTGCTTACATTTTCATTTTGAAAGCAGGACTTCATGTTTTTCTTCTCAAAACTTGCAATGCTTATACTCAAAACTTCCCCTCGCACTCGGACTCTGCTCGCTTGCAAAACATGGAACTGCCTTTTGGCACAGTCGCCTGGCAACCTCTCTGCCAATAAAATGAGTACAATCATTACAAGTTTTGAGAAGACATGAAATCCTGCCGTCAAAATAAAAATGTAAGCAAAAGTATTTAAAAGTTTTTAAGAACAAAAGACATGAAATCTTGTTTTCAGACTAAAAATGTGTGCTCTTGGATTATGGCAGAAAATTCCTCCATATATAATTGTCTTGTTACAAAACTGCTCTCATGAGTAAAATGTCCACCATGGGATTTGTTTGGGATTCAGGATTTTCTTCTTGGTAAACATTCCCGTCTCTTCTCCTGCAGCCAAGCCCTCGTTCCCCAAGTCGTCCTCTCCCACCCTGAGCCTCCACGCTTACGGGAAGAGCGCCACCCTCCCCTACGACTACTCCCACGATGCCGAAGCTGCTCACATGGCCGCCACCGCCATCCTCAACCTGTCCACTCGCTGCTGGGAGAAACCCGAGAACCTCAGCATCAAACCGCAAACCAAGGTACGCTTTCTGCAACAATCCCAGATCCATGTCACATTCGTCGTCTTGGAGAGTCATTAAGCAAAGCAGAAAATGGAAATGATAAAGTGATGAGTGATAAACATGTGCCCTCACCAGCACTTTAAGCTTATTTAAACATCTCAAGTGCTGCCCTGGTCTTCTTTCTAGTGCATTTGCAGAAGGATCATTAGCTGACTGCAGTTCAGATAAAACATTTCAGGCCGCAGCTGGTGAGATTGGAAGGGATAACAGTGGGTGTGCCCTTCCCTCTCCATCATTTTTTTTTTCATTCCCCATCATCTCCACATGAATATATCATCAGGAGGCATTGGCTTACAGCAACAGGACAGTGTTGAGATTCAGTTGCATCACCTCTCTTATCCTCTTTCATCGTTTCATCCCTCCATCCCACACACTTTTCATGTTGTTACTGAATTTGGCTGACTGCCAGTTCCCTGGATTACTTTTCCACCAGGTAGCCTTTTTTCATTATCTGCTGGACGGATCTCCCACTCTGCTTCCCCACCCCCGTCACTCTTTCTTTAATTTTCTCTTAGCATCCTTTTTTTTTTTTGGTACTCCGCTTTTTCTTCATCACTTTCCTCCCAGACCGAGGTGTACGTTTTTCTATGTGTGCCTGTGCGTCTTTATTATTTTTTTTCTGTTACTCTTTTCCCTCTCTTTGCAACAGGAAACATTATTGTTACAATATCGCTGTCTTCCATATTGTGATTTTGGATGGCCTTTCTGTTTCGCTGAGGAGAGAAAGTGACTGCTTCATCATTTTTGTGGTTTCTTAGCATGGTTTCAGGGTGATAAAGAAGAAAATCTGTGTTTCTGGCAGCAAAGCAAACCAAGGTGTTATTCAGCAAGGCTGTTTTCCAAGAGCAGGCTTAGCAAATCAGCTGGGAACTGATCTGGAATCAGAGTTGGAGTCAGTTGAAATCCAATACTAAAGCACCGGAACACTGTGCTCATCAACCCGGGACGTCTCTGGGAACTGCTCCAGCTAGCTTCCTTCCTCTCACAATGCTTTGATATTTTTAGATCTTGACCAGGATATATGAGCAGCATTTTACATGAAAACACAACCCGGTTCACCCCTGTGCTTCTGTTCACCTGCCAGCGCTAAAATGAAGTGTGGAGTTTTCAAGCACTATGTCAGCGCTACTGGCACCGGAATACCTCGGATAGCCGAGTTGGCATTCTTAAGCTGTGGAATCGATACGACAAAGTGCATAACACTGCTTTAGGACTAAATAACTGCTTCTTTAGTAGCAGGTTGAAAGACAACATTTAGAGAAGATGTACAGACACAAAAGCTAAGACCGATGAATATATCATTTTACTAACCATTTTTTATTTTATTTATTTATCTATCTTTTTTTAGCTCTATTTTAAAATGGTTAGCTACTACGTCCCAAAAGGATAAGAAGAGGATTACGGCCACAAAAGCAAAAACATATAGAATCTACTCATTAAGACTTTTCAAAAAGCCACGTTTAGCCTGCTCTGCAGGCAGGCAGAAGCTCTGTTGATGTAAATAAGTCCAACAAGTTTGTCTTTTGGCATACGGTGTTTAGCTGTCCCGCCCAAAGTGTACCCTTATTTTAGGGTGATGAGTTTACAAATGTGATGCTGAGGTCGTAAGATATCATGCTAACATGTTTATTTTATGGAAAACTTCATATTGTCAACACTTGTGTTATGTACCACTGATGTATGTCTGTATAATAATAATGTAAAAATAATCAAAGTATAAGTACTAAAAAAAGAAAAATGTATGTATATACAATACAGACTAAAAGTTTGGACACACCCTTCTCATTCAATGGGTTTTCTTTATTTTCATGACTATGAAAATTGTAGATTAGATTGTAGAAAAACCTGACAGGGCTTCACACCTGTGAAGTGAAAACCATTTCAGGTGACTACCTGTTGAAGCTCATCAAGAGAATGCAGAGTATGTGCAAAGTAGTAATCACAGCTAAAGGTTGCTACTTTGAAGAAACTAGAATATAAGGCGTATTTTCAGTTGTTTTA
>CAEFZY010075246.1:0-13505 GCA_903066815.1 Brachyrhaphis roseni
ATAATGGACCCCTTTGTTAATTCTATGGTTTTGTATTCAATATATTATTATTTTTAATATGTTGCACTTAAACAGCCACAAAACGACATAAGGTTAAGCTAAAATGAATAATTAAAAAAAATGAGGATTTGTGAAAAATGTGGCACATCACAAAACCTCTGAGTATTTTGCTGAAAATGTTAAAACCGTAGAATTTTTAGGGGATCTACTTTCCTTTTACCATATAGATTCAATTTTGAATTGCATTTAGACAATTCCCTGCAAAGGTCTGGGTACCCCTGGTTTATTTATGTTGCTGAGAATATGGTCAACTAGTTAAAAGTTGGTAAAATCAGATTTTTTTTTAACACAGTTAAGGCATATTTTTATTTTTATTACCCCAAAATACAACCCATGTTAGGGTACTTAACTTTATTCTTATTTTTTCCAATACCTGTTGTGACAGTCATCATTATGAAAGCCCAATTTTTGGTCTCAGGTAAATTTGGCACAGCAGGTAAAGCAAAATCCCCCGTTTGATGTATTTAATTGTTTTTATCAGAAACTAGAAAAGGAAAACAGGTTTGCTGTGGCTTTAATGTCTGCACAGGTATAAACTTGGTAAAACAAAAATCAGAATAAATCTTTTCATCCTATTCAAAACTGAGCCACAGGAAACAAAAGTGTACTTGGAGGAATAGTACAGAATTTTATAATGTCTCTTAAAATGTCTCAACACTAATAATCCTAAAATACCTCACAATACGGATATGAATGTTTTGTCATGTCTTGCACAGTCCTACAGCTTCAAAAGGGAACAGAGACTAAATTAAAAAAAAAAAGGTTTTGCTTTATTCCTGTTCCCATTTCCGTTATTGTGAAACAATAAAGCTTAGAAATAAGAGGTGAACTCTCCTGGAATGGTATAGAAATGTTTAATATTTTACTCCTGGATGACTTTCTGAGACGTTTTCTGCATTAAGAACAGGGGTGCCCAGATGTTTGCATGCTGCTGTAGTCTGACACATCGAACAAACCTGTGCTATCCTGAGTCACTGCAGTGCATGGGCTTTAAATGTTTCAGTGTCCTCCAGCAGGTAACTCACTCTGACTCAAGAGCTGGTTTTCTCTTTTTTTGTTTTGTTTTAAATCAGGGCCCACCGACCTTCAGCCCACAGACCTCCACCAGGTGGAGGACGGCCGAAGCCGGCGCCCAAACCCAAACCCCAGGTGCCCCAGTGCAAGGCCCTGTACGCGTACGACGCTCAGGACACGGACGAGCTCAGCTTCAACACCGACGACGTCATCGATATCATCAAAGAGGGTGAGTGTCTTTAAAAATAATGAATAAAAACTGACGGCTTTGTTTCCTCTTTCATTCATTCGTGCCTGACTCTGTTTGAGCAGACGCTTCCGGATGGTGGACGGGACGACTTCGCGGGAAGCAGGGACTTTTCCCCAACAACTACGTAACAAAGATCTAGGAGCCGCTGGTTGTCAGGGCGACGCGATGCGCCTGCTGGGCCCCTTCGCCGTCCCCGGCCTCTGAGGGCGGCGCAGAGCCTGCAGTCGGGGAGAGGAAACACTGTGAGACTCTTCTTCCACTACTGCCTTACAGTCACCGAACGTAACGCTCAGTTACGCCACCAGACCAAACATCAGTCCTGTCGGGCCAAAGATGAGGCTTTTCTCCAAAGACACAAAGACCGCTGGGGTCTGTCCCCTCTGAGTACTGAACAAACTATTTATTGTATTTATGGATCTCTGTATTCCCTTTACTTACCGTGTTTTATCTTGTAGAAGATGTGCGCTCCAGCGTTTCGAAGCATTCAAATGAAATCGGCTAAATCTCTGGGACCAGGCTGTGATTTATTTTTGACTTTTATTTCCACTATGTTGCTTCTCGATGAAGGTTGAAGGAAACTGAAGAGATATCAGTTTTAGCAGGAATATTTATTGTGATGCAGACGTTTAACAGGCATGTAAAGAATCAAAATGCTGAATGAGGATTTTAAAAAATTGAATGACCAAAGCAGACTCTTTTTTTTTTTTTTTCTTTCTGATTCTGAGGGCATTGCAGTGATGTGGAGTATTAGCTGGTAAACCTCCCTCACTTTTTATTCTGCTTTTATTCTCTAATGACACCAGTATGTAGCCTGAGCGTGAGGTCTGTGGTGTATTAGCACTTTATTGGGACAGGTACTACCTTGGACACAGACGGCGTCTCACGTTCACGTCACGGCCACAAAGCTTCGTCTGCGAGGGACGAACAATGAAGTTACCTAGTTACTGAAGAAAATCATATGTTTACATGAAATTAAGACAAACAGGCATTTTCTGGATCTCATTTCTGTATATGTGTTCTTATGCAAGAGCGTTCCTGTTGGCGGGCAGAATTTAAAAGGATTTCTTTGTGTTTTTACGCAAAAAATGTACGTTTAGTTTCTGCTTTTTTCCCCCGAAAAACACAGAGCTGTTTTTATTTCCAGTTCTGCTACTTGGTGTATGGTTTTATGTTTTGTTAAGCTGTTTTTGTAGCTGCTTCCAGTTAATGTTTCTGCACATCTTTTGCGCTGCTGCCGCAGTCCTGACACACATTCTTTAGTTTTATTTCAATCATACGACCACATTATGCTGTAGTCCGTAAAACCTGCTGGGACTTTTTTCATATAACTGCATCAATAAACATAGTTTGGTCATAAGATTGGTGAACAGATCCTTTGTGCAATCCACACTAATAGATCAGTATTTTAATTAAACTTTGTAACATTGCATGAAAGAAATGCTTAATTGATTTTTTATCAGATTTTTTTTCGTAACACCTCCAGATTAACATTAATATATATCAAGCAAAGCCAGAAGTTTCAATAAGTGACGCTTTAGTCGGGTTTTTCAGACATTTAACGCCCCCTGCTGAGCATTAAAAAGAATGCAGTTTGGGATAAATTCAGTAGTTAAACTCGGACATTTATTTCTGTTGAAATACTAACTACTTGGTCATTGACAACCTTCACAAGGAGGTAAAGACACAGAAGGTCATTTTTAAAGAAGGCTGCTGTTTAAAGTTAAATGAAACGTAGTAAAGTGTTTTGTGAAGCAGGATATTGGCTGCAACTCTTGGATTCCTGTAAAACATTCCTGAACTGGACAAAACGTCAGACACATCTTACAAGGACTAAAGAGAAAAAACTGTTGCTCACTGGTCCAAAACCCTCTTTCTAGATGAACGTATATCTTTACCAAAACTTACTCGCCAACCCCCTTTTAAATTTAAGGTAAGATTCATGTTTCTGCACTTGTAATGGCTTTTGTTTTTGTTTTTAATTTTGCTTTACTCTGATTTGCAACAAGTGTCGTCCTCACTTTGCCTGGAAAAAAAAAAACTTTAATTATTAAAAGAACACAGTTCTCATTTTTATTTCTATGTATGCAGTACAGCAGCACAAAGCTTTCAATAGCCCTAATTACTTTGTATTTTATTTTCAAGGAGCCAAAAGTCCTGGTAATTTTTAAAGTGCGTATTGTAACTAGTTGTGAAGGCTAGTTCTTTTGTGAAAAATTATCACATAGTTGCCTTTTATTGTCTGATTTTATCAAGTGCTGAAAACATAAACATGAGGTTCTGTAACAATCAAAATATTAAACTTTCAACAGCAGAATAAGTAAGTTCTGTGTAAACCAAATGAATCCTTGTTGGTGCAAACTTTGTATTTTTCAATTATGTGATTCTGACTCCACAGCTGTCCCTCAGCTGGTTGGCAAAACCTTTAGTCCTGCTGACTCACATGTAGCAGATGAGATATGATGTGTCTCTAATGTAGCAAATATTAAAGACACAAAAACGTTTTGTGTCCATCGATATCATTGGATTCTATACAATGTGGCTTAAAGCAGAGATGCTGATGTTTGGACATGTAAAATATATATTCTCTCTGCATATAAATCCATAAATAGTTTGGTTTCTGTCAGTTCTGTGAAGATACAAGAGAACAAGGCGAATTCCTCTTTTACATTGACCAATAATTTAATTTTACTTTATTGTTGCTGTAGGAGCCACTGGTTTAAAATGTAACAAACTGACTCCTACATGCTTTATGAAATATTTCATCCTATTTGATGACTGATCTGAATATCGCCACGTTCTACGAACAAATTATGTAATTTGCCCAGGGGAAAAATGTAGAAAAACGGGTGGTTATATTGTATATATATTTTTTTTCTCAGTGTGACGTCACACGCAGACTCGTTGCCATGGCAACCAATAAACAACAACCCCGGGAGCAGCAGAGCGAAGATAACGTTCAAGTGCATCAGGCATTAACACACACACAAAAACATTTCCCACACAAAAAAGTACGTAAAAAAAAAAAACAGAACATTTTTTTCCAATGCAGATTTATGGTTTTGAATTTTCACTTTGCGATCATTAGAAAGTGATCCTCTGGGTTAATTAAACCGAAATACTCCGAACTGTGCAGCAAGAGTCCATGTTAAAGCCAGCATAGCTAATCTACTCCAATTTCTTTGTATACTTTAATTAAAGCTTTTTACTGACCTGTGAGACGTGGACTTTGTTATCTTGACAATTAATATTAAAACTTTGCTTTGGTGGGGACATGTCCACCCCAGTCCTTCAGGAAGTTACGCCTATGGTGTGTACAACTGTTTTAGCTACAGTGTTTTTTAAAAAAATAACACATATTAAGATATATGTATTTTAATAAATATTAAGATGCATGAAAATGGAAAGCATTACACTCATGATCTGGGGAGAGAGAAGAGCAACAAAGATTGATTTCTGTCCCTCAAATTAGTCACTTAATTCAAAAACACCTCCATCAAAACATTCATTCAAACAAACATCAGTCAAAGGACTCAACAAGAGTTATCCAAGTTTATTAATATTATTTTTCAAAACTAATATAAATCCCACATAATATGATCCTGGTGCCTTTAAGTCAATGAATGCATGGATACCTGCTTAAAGTACTGCATTTCAACACTCAGCTCAAAATATTTTTTCCTTTTATTTTCCCTCATGATCATCAGAGTGGAAACACATGGCCTCAGCGCACTGTCATATTCACTACTAATCTACCGTTTTCTCTCTTGTGCAAGTCTATGCGAGTGAGTTAGTCAACAGTATTAGTGTTTTTTTTCTTTCCACAGCATCCAAGATGGACGCCGCTGCTCAACTACAGAGACAGACAGAAAGGGATGGTGGCGAAATCAGTTAGAAGTGTGAGAACAAACAGTAAATCTCAACTTGAGCTGTTTTTCCCCTCTGAACACACCCACCCACACGCGCGCGCCCTCGCACTCACACAGGAGATTAAAAAGTCAACGCCACTGCCAGTATCAATTTAACAGCATGACCACCAGTTTTCAAATCTCAACACTCACAGGCCTGAGATCATCTCACAAAAAAAAACCCTTAGTTAGACTTCGCACGTCTGTCTGTGGGAAGAACCCCGACGGAATAAAAAATGAGAAAAGATTCACAGCAGTTCCCGACAATCGCTCAGTTTGGAAACAACAGTCAAGAGAGAGGGGGGGGTGACATTCTTTTTCTTGCTCCCTAAAATACACGGGGATGGTGATGAGGGTGCTGTCGCCCAATGAAGGTGCAGGAGGGTGGTGTAGACGTAGCAAAGCATGTGCATACTCTGGAAGTGAGGCGAACCATGGAGCCAATTTCCACTCTAGAAATACTGGGTGTGCACTAATACAGCAGCTGATTTGTTAACATATTTCCTTAGTTAGGAATGTCTTGATTTACTTGGAAGAAAAAACAAAAACAAAAAAAACAAAAAAAAAACATCTTTCACTAACAATCCACATCTGCTAAACATAAACTAATCAATACAATGACTGGTAAAATGAATCCTGCAACGTTTGTTTTTGTTTTTTTGTGTTTTTTTTTTTTTGTTTAAACTGAAGGTCGACATTCTATTCTAGTAAAGCAAGGCATTAGGTTTACAGAAATGCATCTTTACTAGAGCAGCTCCCCTCACCTGCAACTCGGCGGGCCGTGTTGAGCCCACGTTATATGTGCAAAGAAATGCATTGCAAGGAAACATGCAGAGAAACAAAACGGAAATGACACTTGAGGAAACAATCGAAAGCTACATAAAAGCTTCATAAATACAATGAAATCTTAAATCCATAATGGAGAAATCTAGTTGTTGTTCTACTATGTGAGAGCTGGCACTCTAGGCTCGATGCTTTTTTGTTTTGTTTTGAATTTTTCCTCGTAGTAGAGCTGCGCAGGTAATTCGTGCCATCTTTGGTTGACTGCAGTACTGAAGAGAAAGTTAATATGATCTGAAAATAAACTCCGAACAAACAAAAGTGTTGTTGGGAAAACAGCATCAACTCTCGGCAGACAGCTGCGCCTCAATGTCCACTCTGCAGATGGGGCACTTCTTATTGGTGAGGAGCCACTGGTCCACACACAGCTGGTGGAAGAGGTGCATGCACGGCAGGCGCCTGCAGGGGGAAACGCACGGAGATCACTTTTAGAGCTCCGAGATCTGACCACATCTCCTAGAACTGCAGAAAGCAAACTTTGTCTTTTATGGCGAGAAAGGAGATAAATTCATCAGATCAAATGGCTCAATCGATTTTGCTAAATCAAATTCTCAGTATAGATCAGCCCTGAGACGGGCTTAAAACAGATCAAATATCATAAAGCGAAGAAATTTAGATGTAATTATAGGTTGGTTTTGTAAACAAATTACACTTCACACGTCATCGGCATGCAACAGGGTTCGTACACTTTTCAATTTAAGTTTTCAAACTTTCAGCACCAAACTTTGGAAATAAAAATACAAATAAACAGAAGAAGACAGTTTAAATTTACCATTATATGATATAATTTAATACTGCTATTAATAATCTGTATCCTGTGATAGCATTCTACATTCTCCAGCAAAAATTTGATGATTTAAAATGTCACTCACACACACCTGACTGGTCCGAGAACAAAACACTAATTTAAGTTTAAAAAGTCAGCCAATTTCTTTAAAATAAAAGCCAAACTTTATTTTAATTACTCGAATCAATAAATCACTGAGACATTAGGAATAATAAATATTCAAAAATGAAATTAAAAAAAACAACAGTCTCATTTGTGATTCTAAGTGACCTAAAACAAGAAAAGTTTAGTCTGATTTAACTTCAGACAGACTGAAAATAAGTGTTTCTATTAAGTGTATGAAAATATCTGGACCCAACTGTAAATATCGTTTTCCAAATTTAGACTGCACTTTACTGCAAGACTGCAGTTTTAGCAGCAAGTACTTCCACAGACTTTATTCAGATATTAAGCATTTTCCAAGCCTTAAAAAAACCAAATTTAAATTTAAATCTTTTCAAGAATTTCAAGCACCCTGATGTAATTGTCATTAAGATTCGGTCTGAGCAGCAAGAATCGGGAAGAAACTGCACCGCTAAAGCAGGAGAGACAAAAAGTAAAACATACACAACCTCAAATTTAGACACATGAGCCTTTCTGCCATCAGGGGGCAGCGTCTCCTCCTGGAAAACCTGAGCCTGTGCCAAAAAGCAGCTCCAAGAGGCCGGTAATTTTAAGGCACTCTGGGACTTTTCTGCTGATTACCAGAACTCCTTTGGGTTGTTTTTAGAGAAAAATGAAAATCCCGCTGGACGGCAGGAAACTGGAACGACTGCACCTGTCTCCCCACCTGTGTTTGCGGGCTCACAGACACGCCCCTCTGAACGGATAATTGAACACATTTAAAGCTGTGAGAAAAAGGCAAGACGGACTCCCGGGAGAGCGGAGAGCTTCACCTGACATCCTCCCCCTCCTCCAGTATCGACAGGCAGATGGTGCACTTCTCCTCCGTGTCTTCATCAGCCCCCTCATCTTCATCTTGCTTGCCGTGCAGCTTTCTCTGTCGGGGAGAAACATTTGGAGACATGAATTTTAAAAAGCAAATTCTCTCAATAAAATCACTCAAACTGCTCAACTAAACTCCTAGCATGACATTAAAAACAAATGGCTTAAGCCCCGTAACTAACTTCTTTTTTTCTTGTTTCAACAAAACAAACTTAAAATTTGGGAACAGAGAGAATGGTCATTTGGTCCTGAAACAGAAAAGAAAACTTTCTATCTCTAGTCTCAAAGCTAAACAAATGAAAGTAATCCAAATAATAATAATAAAAATAAACAAATTTTTAAAAAAAAGATATCAGCCGAATTTCCCGGCCCCCAAGGATAACAATAAAATCTAACGTACATGTGAGCAGAGACATGTTTCCAAATTGATTTGTTCGTTTTGATTCTCACCGATTCTGGGGTTGCGTGCATATTTTTCCCAATAGATGCCCAAGCTTCAGGGGTTAACTGTTGGTCAATGTCTCTCTCCAGCACCTTCTGTATTGGGTGGCAGGGTGTTAGATTGCTTGTTTAGGTACATTTGAAAACCTCTAAGGAATCTTGAATCTTTCCCCCCGCCCCAAACATTTTCTTCACGGCTGCAATCTCTGGTAAAAGACACTACGGTGTTTTCTAAAACATCAGAGCACAAAAGACCACTGCGCACTCTGTCCCAGAACGCACTGCAGCAGACATGCACACGTGTGTCCAACATGTTGAGAAATTGTGAGAATGAAACACTCAGAGCAGGTTTTACCTTCTTGTACTTGTGTGGGTAGGTGCACCTCTCTATGGTTCCCTGAGAGGCTCCTCGATTCACAGTCCCAAGTCGTTCCTCTAAATGCAGCAGGTCCTGGTGGAGACAAACGGTTCTCAGCTTCTCCTTCAACATCACTGAGAGCCTGAATGGCCGTGTTTGCTCAGCCAGGTAGCACAAATAATGACAAAGTGTCTTCTTGGTAGCTTCTAAGAGCAGCAAATTTAAGTTAAATCTTTTAAAATTGTGATTTTTTAGATTTAAACCTCAGCCTAGATTTTCTTTAGTGTGACTCCAACCTGATTTTAAATATATTTGATAGCATGTTTTCTCACAATAATTGTACTTTGTAAATTTTCAAACTAAATGCAAAATTATAGTTTAAATTCCCATGTGCATTACCTTTTATTTGTTGTTGCTTTCTGTTACTTTTTCTTATTTCATCTGATCCAAATGCTTTAGATGTGCTGTGTATGAAAAATGCTCAACAAAATAAGACTGGATGATTGATTGGTTTGTAATCTATGTATGAAAAGCAGGTGAATATAAAAGTGATCACATCTAAAGAACTAAAGTTTCTCATTTTACGCTTCTTTTCTTAAATTTTGTCCCAAAAAAAAAAAAAACTGAACAGAAATACAGGTTTTGGAATCATTTTGAATTGGATATGAAATTTGCCCGACTCGTTTTCGGATCCCATCATTATTTGATTCTGCAACATGCAGAGATAAAACTGATTCTGAAACTTTTAATGTCACGTCTCACTTAAAATATATTAGAATGGGCCAAGATTAAGTTTAGATATAAATTATACATTCTTTATTCATTGTTTTTCCTTTTTGAGATTAAATACGAGATTTAATCTCGTATTAAATCTTTTCATAGTCAATTTTAAAAAAAAAAGTAAATATTTTCTATTGATTTTTTTTTAAAATAAGTACAAGGAAAGTACAATAAGGTAAAGACAACAAAAAATGTAAAAAAAAAAATAAAATGAAATAATGCTGGTGATCTGACCTTCACCTCAATTGGCTCCACCAAGTTTGCCGATTGCTGAAAAATCTACATTTTCTCCCCTCTAGTGATAACCAGGCGTCACCCTGACAATAACGCTGTAAACACTGTTGCCATTTAAAGTTTCGGTGAAGTGTTACAAAATTGAGTCACATAGAAGAATCCTCTTCTATGTGAATAAGAAGCCATTTCAAAGGAAACCATTTTCCTTCCCATATTGAAACACACCTGCGGTTTATTGTGGGTCTGAGATAACAGAGAGGAAGAACAGCAAAAAAAAAAAAGCAGTTCCTCTTTTTTTTAAATTAAATTTATGGTTTCAATCACCATCTGTTGTGGATTGTAAAATCTCAAAGTTAAGGATCTGCATCGTCTAGGATAGAAGACAACTACTTTACTAGGACAAAATGCTATTTAAAGATGCTAAAAACAAATGTTTCAAATGTTAACTTCAAACGATTGTCTTATTTTTCTTACTTTGTCATTTTCACACATGGTGGGACATGACCTCTGCTGCTAATATTAGTAAATAATCTTCTCATATTATGCCTCCTAAAAATTTTAGCCAAACCCAATTTCTCTTTATCGGCACGTCAGAGACTGAAAAAGCTGATCAACTCGTCTCATTGGCCTCATCATCATCTGTAGGTGAGTCACATTTTAAAAGAATGGTAAAAACGGACACACCCGGCGCCACCATGTTGAACTGTTTCTCACCCTGGAATCAGTCTTTTGAGTTTGTGACACCAAACTGAGTCTGCATCACGAAATGGAAAGTCTAAACCTCACTTCTGCTGACAAAGTTTCACAACTACATAAAAAAACAGGACTCACATCACACAGCAAGCTGCCAAGCACTGAGTATCCAATTTGCCTGTATTTAGTGACTGGATAAAACTAGCTAAAATTAGAGTTGATGGGACTGAATGCAGCAGTGTGTGTGTGTGTGTGTTTGATTCTTTATCTTCAGCTTTAGGAAAAGCTGATTTAGGAGCAGACAGGTGCAGTTCTCACCTCGTAGGTTCTTCCAAAGCCAGTCATTCTCGATGAGATGTACCTAATGTGCGGGTAGGTCACTTCAGAAATGCCAGTAGTGTGCTGCAGGAAACAAAGACGGGCATTTATAAAACATTACAAGAAGTCCCTGAAAAGCACTAAAAGCGGAGCCAAAATATTGCATGCCGCTTAAGAAGAGACGTTGAACTTTTTAACAAACATTTCCAAATATCTGATGTGGAAAATGTAATTTATACAGTTAAACTAGGTATTACACAAATGCATGTAATTAAAAAAATTAACTAAAATGTTTTCTGAATGCATTTCAGTAATACAAAATTAATTTATTGCATGATAAATTAAAACAAACTCATTTTCAATTTGCATTATTTTTAATTTTCTCCTTTTTCTCTTTTTCTTAAATTAACCTATTAGTTAACACAGAACAAACTGGTACTTTAGTCTCAACTTGACCTTTGTTTACAGAGAATTCATAACTAATTATATTTGTTGTTTCTGTTTTATTTATTTTGTATATTTAAACTGTCTTCCACTTCCAAAGTTAAATATTTATCATAATTTAAAGTTTTTTGATTTTTCAAAATGTGTTATTGCGTTATTATGTCATTACCATTACTTGAAAATGGTCTCAAAACAATATTATCGTTTATCGCAATAATTTCTGGGACAATTTATCGTCCAGCAAAATTTGTTATTGTGACAGGCCTACCATTTGACAACAAAGGCAACAGATGTGTGTGAAATATGAAATTATAAAGCAAAACTGCAAACTAAACGTGTTTTAGATGGAGGTCAAGGACCCTGGTTTTGTTGAGCGCAGACTTAAAATGCTCTATGAGCTCGAATTAATTGCTAATGCATAATTCATGAGGTCTGAGGAACTGTTTCTGAGGTAACTAATGTTAGTAATAAGGCCCAGCAGAACGAATCTAACAGACTTTGTATGAAACATGTTTGTTATGTTCTATGCTAATGGTTGCAAAGGTCTCTTCTACCATTAAGGAGATGGGGAAGTGGTGCAGTCTCGGGGGGGTATGGTAGTGGGGCAGGTGAGAGTGCAGGTGCCCTGAAGTGTATGAAGCCACTGGCACACCAGCCTCGATCCCAAGCTCCCTGTTCAACAGGACAGAGTCATTATTACATCAATGCTGCAGGTAGAAATCAAGACATTTCAGAAACACAAACATCATCGATTAAAAGACGAAACCATAAACCCACCATGTCGTTCTCTGCTCAGGCTGGCGAGGATGGGAAGACATGGTCTGTGGCACATGGATGTGGTGTCCATGGCCATAGTTGGGGTGCATCCTGTGGGGGTGTGGAGGTGGCCGCTCATGCGCCCGCCTGCAAAGAAAAATAAATACGTTGCGTTTCACCAATAGACGTCTGCAACTTTTACGAATCCGCGGCGCCGATACTCACGTGGGGTGCTGCATCATCCTCCGCCTCTGGACCTCCATCCTCTGCAGCATCTCGTGCTGATGCATCCTCTGCACCGAAGGCCCCAGAGGCGGCATGTGGTGCTGCAGGGTCTGATGGTCCGGTGGAAGGTGCTGGGCCAGGGGCACGGATGAAGTGGGGAGGTGGTGGGCGGAGAGGGGAGGTGGAGGCGCGGGAGGAACCGAGTGACCTGCAGGGTGGGATGGCAGTGGCGTATGAAAGGAGTGGGGAATGAGGAATTCGCCTTGTGGAGGAGGCTGTGGTGTGAGTTGGGGGTTCCCGTGGGAGTGAGGGCAGGCGGAGGAGGGCTGATGATGCAGGGATCGCGTTAGAGAGCCATCTGGAAACAGGGAAAGAAACAGGGAAAGAGTCAGTAAATCTATTTAAACCAAACTAACAGTAAAATACAGAGACCATGCATAGAAATGAGGCTTTTGCTCCATTTATGAAATTACAAATGAGGTGTTTCTAATTGCCTCTTTTTCTGATTAACAAGAGATCACAAAACGTTATTCATATAACTTGAATTATTATATTTCCAAACAAAAACAAAACAGAAAATGTTTTATTCATTTCCGGTCTTTTTAAAAAAACATTTTAAAAGTATGAATAAACTTTGCAGACTTCAAGTTTAGGATCTGCAAAAACCAAAAGCTGCAGGGATATGGAGGGATGGACACATCAATAAAAGAAAGGATGGATTGATGGACGGATGGACAGAATCCACAAAAACACAGACTGCGGAAGAACCACAGTGCTGGTTCTGTCGGACGTCCATGCCGGATTTTTACACTGTTAACCGTCTCGACATATTACTGAAACAAATGGAGAGCCAGGTAGGACTTTCAGGTCAATTTCTCAACTGGTTTGAATCTCACAAAAAGAACGGATATTATTTTTGCGGTAACCAGAACCAAACATTCAGTTTTTATGCTCCTATAATCTAAAACAAACTTCCAGAAATATGATGAAATATTTCTGGAACTTAATTTAAAGATCCTTTAAATTAAACTAAAAATCCATCTCTTTAGAATTGCCTCTGATTCATAATAACAGGAGCACAGATCAATTCTAGTTTGTATTACTTATACTTATCTAGCAACCCAGAAGTCCAGAGGATATTTACTTACCTACTCTTACTTAGCAACCCAGAACAAGGATTAGAACTTGGAGCCCAGAAAATCTACCTTAGCAACTACTTTTTAGACTCCTATTCTATTCAAACCGGACAAGGAATTAGACCAGAGGATACTTACTTATAATGATCTACCAATCCTGAATAGGAGTATCTAGTTTATTTACTTTGGATCAACATTATTAGCTTTTTCTTCTTTTGCTCTTTCCTTTGGTTTGTTATTTTGTTTGTATTTCCTTTTAATTCCTGTAAAGCACTTTGTA
>CAEFZY010075251.1:0-17974 GCA_903066815.1 Brachyrhaphis roseni
GGAGGAGCTGGAAGAAGTGGCTGGGGAGAGGGAAGTCTGGGCCTCCCTTCTGAAGCTGCTACCCCCGCGACCCGACCTGGATAAGTGGAAGACGATGGATGGATGAATGGATGGATATTCACTAACTAATTTAAGATATCTTGAATGTAAGCTAGTGAAACCAACTTTATGTTAAAACGGCCTGCCATAATCTTTGGGCACGTGACCATCAAGCATCATGGTTACGATGCTTGATGCGCTTTTCTTTCGCAATCGAAGGTCAGACAAACTTTCACTTCTGATTGGTTCAATTTTTATAAAACCCGCCTACTCTTTATCCCACGTGATCCCACGCTTCTGTTACTGCCTCTCGCGCCTGCCAGTCAGAGACGCTCCAGCCAATCAGGAGCTCTGTCCTCTGGCTTTACGTCACAGGCGCTCACCGGCAGCTAACGCTAAGATCCAAGATGTCCGCGATGTTCCCCATGTGTGTGAGAGCTAGCCGGAGCCTTCTGCGGTTCCAGAGCGGGACGTCAGCTGCTTCCAGGTCGCAGCAGGAGCTGGATATCATCCGGACTCTGTCCACGGAGAAGAACCCACCCGGTACCGGCGGTGCGACGGGAGGGTTAGCCCAGGCTATCCTCCAGGAGAGGCTTCAGCAGAGTCAGGTGAGGCGCGCTCATTTTGCTCTACAGGCAGTAGCAGCTGCGGAGACAGCGCTGTTCAAGTCTAACTCCGCCCGTCTGAGCTGCTCCTGTGTTAATATTCAAAGCCACTCCTAGCTTCAGTCGGTCTGACATGTAGCTAAACGAGACATCGCTAATCTTTGGATGTCTGAGCTCAGTAGTTGCAGTTCAGGGATAATTAATCTGTGTCGACCCGGTCACCTCCCACTGCTACTGTTAGCCTCCTGCTAGCTGTGTTGGTGGACCGGTTCTGTCGCAGCCGTGATGCGGCCTCAGCGTCAGACTGTTGGAGATAAATATCCAAGGTTTGTTTGTTGTGAAGGTCAGAGGAGAAGACCCCGCCCTCTTGCTCTTTCTCCTCATGGTCGTTCCAAACATGCCCCACATTAAACCTGGGATTGGCGGTGACTGACACCGGTACCGGAGCAAGTCTTCATGGGTTTAATGTGATGGTTCGGCTGCAGCCCCGGTTACCACGGAAGAGCCAGGGAGCAGTTCGGTTGTCCTCCTCTGGACAGTCCTGGCTTTGTCCCCTTCTGCAGAACATCACTTCTGGTCAGGCTCTGCACGGTGGAAACTTGATCATTTCCTCCTTGGTTCTCAAACTGTGGTCCGAGTTCTACCAGTGGTACTTGGGCTGCCACTGGTAGGACTTGTGCTGTTGTATCAATCTTCCAGACTTGTCAGGTCTACTGGTTCTGGTACTGGTTGTGGTTGTGGTTCTGGTTCCGCTCTGCATCCAGAGCCAAACATGGAGAAGCAGCATTCAGCTTCCATCCACCACAAAACTGGAACAAATTTCCGGAAAACTGAAAAACAGCTGAAATACTGAGTTCCTTTAAATCCAGAGTAAAAACCCTTAGTGCTGCTTTTGATTAGTAATAACTGGAACATCGATCAAGATGATTTTGATGAGAGCACTCATCAAAATGTAATGTTTGTTTCTGGCTTCTCAATTGTGACAGATGTTTTTATGACTTATTTTTGTATTTTTATGATGCAAAGCACTTTGAGCTTCCTTGTTGCGTATTAATAATCTAGACTGATTAGTTCTACTGGACTTGTTTCTCTTGGTAAATGGTGTGCAGGCGTAGAGGACGGCTGCGGCCCAGGCCCGGCTCTGGGGGCGTACGTATAAAACACGTCCGCCGACTCGTTAAGCTCTGGACTACAGATGGAGGAAGGAGGGTCCAGCAGCAGCTTAAGCTGTGAGACTGAATGTTTGGCTCTGAGTTGCTCAGTAGAACCAGTGGGACCAGTTGGACCAGTTGGACCGAACCTTCGTCTGACTGTTTTCCAGGGTCAGCCGCCACCAGAGGGCGATCCGGGCCAGAAGGATGGAGAGCAGACGGAGGACAGGAAGCAGAAGGAGAACTCGGCCTACGCCAAGAAGATGGTGCTGCGGCTGGCGGGGCTCATGGGAGTGGGCGGGGCCGCCAGCCTCGTCTACATCTTTGGTGAGCAAGGCGTGTAGACAGACGGTCCGGGTCCTGGTTCTGGACGGGTTCTGGACCTAAAGCCTTCAGGCTGCGCATGTGTTTAGGCTCTCTGACGATGCAGAACCTTCTGCTGACTCTGGAGCTGAACCCAGAAGGTTCTAGTTGGACCGGTTCAGAGAGAGGCGCTTCTGTTCCCGATTAAAGATGCTAACAATTCATCAGCTTACCGTTAACTAATGAGTTCCAGTCCTTTAATAACATCAGCTCAGTCCTTCTTCCAGTGTTGCAGTTTGGCCTCCGTCCAGCAGGGGGCGCTCATCCTCAAGCAGAGAAAGTTAATTCAGAATGAAAGATGGCGGCCCTACCAGAGAGCAGAAGAGAAACGTGTTTCTGTTTAGAAATATAAAAACTCAGCAAAATCCTAAACTTCATCTTTTATTTCTATTCAGCAACTAGAGAGTTTTGTTATATTTGATAAATATTTCTGTTTAATAATTAGAGAAAATCCCAATTTTGATTTTGTCAGTCAGTATTTATCACAGCTGAAGCAAAAATCATGTTAAAACTAAATAATGTTTTAAAGTTCAACATTATGAAGAACGTTTCTTAGTTCCAGAGAAAACTCTAATTTTTAAGAAGGAATCTTTAGTTGATCAATAAGAGCAATTATCTTTGATCGATAACTTCTATCTTTAGTCCGATCCGGCCCGTTTTTCCGGTCAGACGTTTCGGTTGTTATTGAAGCGGCTTTAGTCCAGAAGTTCTGGTCGGTTCTGGTTCTGCTGCAGCTGATGAACTCAGCTTGTCTCAAAAACCTGATCATTTTCTCTGTTCATAAAAATCTTATTCTGCTCAGAACTGAAATGAAATATTTGTTGTCAGATCCGAGTGACCTGATGAGGCAATAAGCTGGAGGAGAGAAACCCAGCAGGGGGCGCCACACACTCATTATCAGACATGAAGAAGAACATGTGAGGCTATTATTGGTGGTCCGGTTCTGTTAAACTGGTTCCTTAAATATTTTATTTACATGTTTGAGCAGAACATTGATGACAGAAATAGCAGCTTATGTAACTTCTTGTTTCCTCTCATCCAGAACCAGGACTAAAAACGTCACAATAAATCAACGACCAGATCAATAATTTCCGATTGCATGATAATCAATTTCTTGCTTTCTTCTTCCTACCAAAGACTGCAGCATCAAGTCTTCAGTTTGGTGTTTTGGTCTCAACCAGCAGAAGATTCATAATTTTATTTGTCGTTTAGTTTGTTTAAATTGTCTCCAGGTGTTAAATGATCAATTATAGGTTATTGATTTGGACAATGGCTTTTTTCATTATGAAACTTTAAGAAAATCGTCTCAAAACAACAAAATTATTGTTTATCGCGATAACTTCTGGGCCCACCAGAACCAGAACCGGACCGCTGCTCTGACATCCAAAGTTAAAGTTTCATCTGGATCTCAGGGTCTGGAGAAAGCATGGACAGAACCAGAACCAGAACCGGGTTTTTGCAGATCCCGAGGGAAGTTTCCTCAGTCAGTGATGACCTGAGTGACCTGCTGGTTCTGGTTCTGGTCCACTGGGTTTTCAACCTAACAGGACATTCTAGAACTCTTCAGGTTCTGCTGGCTGGAGACGCTGGTTTGATTCTCCAGCAGAACCTGGTTCCGACCCAGACTGAGTCAGCAGAACCAGCAGAAATCGAACTTTAGTGTCTCCTGTGATCAGATCCCATCTGTCCAACCAGAACCAGAACCACTTCGTGATGACCTTGACCTCCGGTTCTGTTGAAACCCAAATAATGAAAAGTTCTGTCATTTCTCCTCTTTAGGGACAAATTCAGAGGACGAGCAAGGAAACAGGGTGAGCTCACACACACACACACACACACACACCCCGACTGACACACACACACAGACACACACACCCCGACTGACACACAGACACACACACACACACACAGACACACACACCCCGACTGACACACAGACACACACACACACACACAGACACACACACACACAGACACACACACACACCCCGACTGACACACACACACAGACACACACACCCCGACTGACACACACACACAGACACACACACACACACACACACACACAGACACACACACACACCCCGACTGACACACACACACACACACCCCGACTGACACACACACACACACAGCTGCAGTAGTTGGAAGGAAAAACTGCAGTTCTTCCTCATTTCTCTTCATGTTGTGATTATTAGTTTTAACAGAAATGTGTTTTTATGAAATGATGTAAAATATGGCAGTGAACTTACTGAGTCGTTCACCTGGACTCAAACAGAACCTGGACTCTCCACGGGGTTAAAGGTCACCAGGTTCTCTATCTGGTTCAGCTGCAGTTTTGTGTTTGGCCACCAGGTGGAGCCCTCCACTGCAGGAACTTCAGATCCAGGAAACGATTCATTTAATGATTTATTGATTAATGATTAATTTCTTCTTCTGCTGTTTCTCCTGCAGATTCCTGATGAGTTTGATAAAGGTGAGTCTGTTTGGAGTTTTCCTGGTGAGTCAGATGAACGGAACCAGAACCAGACATGACTGCGTTTAGTCCGACTGGTTCTGGTCGTTTAGAACCTTTTTAACCTCAAACTGAACATCTAAAGTACGTCAGGTTTCGTCTGGAGACGGACGAGATGGATCCAGATGAACTGGACCCCAGCAGAACCAGAACACCGGTCGAACAGCAAAAGTATTCATACGCCTGAAATTTTCCCGGTGCTGATGTGAAAACGCTGCGACTCCTTAAAGTTTTTAACTGTTTTATTGAGTCAGAACTCCACCGGGTCGGGCTGCAGAACCGGCTTCTGGTGTTTATGTTCGTTCTGCGGCTCAGTCGGACTGGATGGAGATTCTGGTCTGGACTTTGACTAGGCCACTGTAAGCCATCAACATGGTCGGATCTGAACCATTCTGTGATATCTCTGTCTGCGTGTTCAGGCTGGTACTGTCCATGGTTCTGGTCGTTCTGTGATTCTGGAACCAGAACCTGGACCGCTGAACTGAAGAAGCATGCCACACCTTTCAGATTTGAAAGCTCAGGCTTTCAATCCGTTTCCATGGCGACAGCTCTACTGAAACCCCGGCAGGAAGGGGAAAGTTGAGTGGAAAGAAAAAGTGTGGCGGAAATGTGAACTCTGGGAGGGGGAGTTCGTCAGGATCCGCGCTCCGCTCCTGGTGTGTGTGTGTGTGTGTCTGTGTGTCAGTCGGGGTGTGTGTGTGTGTGTTTCTTCTCATTCTCCTGCTTTGCATTGATGAGCCCAAGGCTTCATGGGAAATGTAGTCTCTGATGATCCTCAGAGATCAGATCAATCTGATGGGCCCGATCCTTCAGGTTCTGGAAAACCCATAAGAGCCGAGCCAGGCTGGGCATCAGAACCGGTCAGCAGAACCTGTGGCGGGTTTGGGTTCTGATGGGTGTTCTGTTCTGTTCCAGATCCGCCCGTCGTCCAGCAGCTCAGGAGAACCTACAAGTACTTCAAAGACTACCGACAGGTGAGCAGAACCGCCAGCCAGGAGCAGCAGAAATGGCTGGTTCTGGTTCCTCCGGACTGGATCAGAACCTTCCACCAGGGGATTGTTTCCCAGCAGAACCAGGTCCTACATGGTTCTGGAAGGTTCTGCAGCTTTGCCGTCTGTCCTCCAGATGATCATCGAGCCGACGAGTCCAAAGCTGCTTCCCGACCCGCTGAAGGAGCCGTACTACCAGCCGCCGTACACGCTGGTTCTGGAGCTGACCGACGTTCTGCTGCACCCGGAGTGGTCGGTGGGTCGCCGTCTCTCTATGACCTTTGACCTGTGCCACGGCTTGCGTCGGAGCCTCCGATCTCCCCCGGTTCTGCTGTGAACCGGGTCGGTCGGAACCTGTAACCCGATCGTTGTGCTCTGTGCCCAGCTGTCCACCGGGTGGCGCTTCAAGAAGCGGCCAGGCATCGACTTCTTGTTCCAGCAGCTGGCGCCGCTCTACGAAATCGTCATCTTCACGGCCGAGACGGGCATGGTGAGCGACCCGAACACAGCGGGTCACGCGGTGCGGTCCTGCAGGAACGGGTCAGAACCGGGCTCTGTTTGTGTTCTGACAGACGGCGTACCCTCTGATCGACAGCATCGACCCGCAGGGCTTCGTCATGTACCGCCTCTTCAGGGACGCCACGCGCTACATGGAGGGGCACCATGTCAAGGTCAGCTTCCTGGTCCGGTCTGGAACAGGATCCGGGTCTGGAACAGGGTCCGGGTCTGGAACAGGGTCCGGGTCTGGATCAGGGTCCGGGTCTGGATCAGGGTCCGGGTCTGGAACAGGGTCCGGGTCTGGATCAGGGTCCGGGTCTGGATCAGGGTCCGGGTCTGGATCAGGGTCCGGGTCTGGATCAGGGTCCGGGTCTGGAACAGGGTCCGGGTCTGGAACAGGGTCCGGGTCTGGAACAGGGTCCGGGTCTGGAACAGGGTCCGGGTCTGGATCAGGGTCCGGGTCTGGATCAGGGTCCGGGTCTTTCTCTGGAAGTTTCTGGTTTATCTGTGCTGTTTGTGTAAAACAACAATAATCGATATATTATTATTTGTTTGTTAAAATTTTGAGTTGTTTTCTGATGAGGGAATTTTAAATGATTTAATTCCAGCCAGAAAGTTTTACCAGTTTCTCCAGTGGTCCCAGTGGGGCCCGGTGGGTCCTGGAGGCCCGGGTTCTCCCTGGTTTATCACAGTCGGATCAATGATGGCTCCTTGGAGGAACAGCGACCTGCTGCGGGGCCTCCAGGCCCCCAGGGGGCAGCGCAGGGTTCAAACGACAACACAGCTAAAGGAAGAACAGAACAGCAGGCGACCGGGCGGGTTTCGGGTCCAGCCGGCCGGTTCTGACCCGTCTGTCTTGCAGGACGTGTCGTGTCTGAACCGGGCCAGCAGTAAGGTGATCGTGGTGGACTGTAAGCGCGAGGCGTTCCAGCTGCAGCCCTTCAACGGCCTGGCGCTCAGGAAGTGGGACGGAAACTCCGACGACCGGACCCTCTACGACCTCGCCAACTTCTTGAAGGGTGAGCAGTTCTGGTTCCGACCCGAGGCGGCTCTGGTTCTGGACCCCTCCTCGAGTCAGAACTTAATTAATTTTAGTTCAAAATGATCAGAAATGTAAAACGAGGAAACGAGTGATAAAACCAGGATTTAAAAAGTTGTAATGAGGAGGAAACGGCTCGGCCCGTTTGGTTCTGTCAACAGAATCATTCAAAGTTCTGATGATGATGATGATGATGATGATGATGGGTCGAACGCTTTAACATTGCATGTTTTCATCCAGACCTGAAGCGTAAAACATGCTCAACATTTTATCCTCTAATTATTCTACGTGCAGAAATTCATAAATTATTTCTCTAAGTTATGATTAGATTTTCTTTCAATAATCAGAAACCAACTGAACATCCGGACCGTTTGACCCGTTTAAAATGATGCAGAACCAGAACTGAACACGGACTGGTTCTGTTTCCAGTTACTCAGATTTTATCGTCGCCGTTTCTGACGCGTTTCAGAAACATGTTTGGTCCAGATATGAGCAGAAAGCTGCGACGCTCTGGGTCCCAGAACCGACCCGGTCCCCGACCCAGTCCCGGTCCTGACCCGGTGTGCTTCCGTCCCTGCAGCCATCGCTCTGAGCGGCGTGGACGACGTGCGCAGCGTTCTGGAGAACTACGCCCTGGAGGACGACCCCATCGAGGCCTTCAAACGCCGCCAGGCCCAGCTGGCCCAGGTGGGACGGTTCTGGTTCTGACCCAGTTCTGTTGTGGTTCTGGTTCTGACCCGGTGTCGCCCCCGGCAGGAGGAGCAGCAGCGCCTGGCGGACCTCTCCCAGCAGAAGAAGCCGGCTCTCTCTCTGGGCTCCATCACGACCCGGTTCTGGCGCTCCAAGCAGCAGTGAGACCGCAGCTCCTCCGCACCGCTCCACCGGAGGGCGGGTTCTGGAAGCGGAGCGGGGCTCTGGAGGCCCCGGCCCCCTTCCTCTCTGTGTGTCCTGATTGGACCCAGGTGAGTTTGGACCTGCTGGAGGTCGGCGGCTGAACCAGAACCAGCTCTGGTTCCCTCCTCCGCCCTGGACCGGACCTGGTATCGGTTTCCCCCCCCGTCCTGCAGGGGGCGCAGTAACTCTGACAGTACAGAATAAATCACTGATGTTTAGATGTGAGCAGTGGTTCTGGTGGACGTTGGACCGGACCGGAACCGCTGGAGGAGCTGCTGCTGCGGTTCCGAAGCTTTCTGTCGGACTCATAAAGCTCTGAACACAACAAACATGGTGTGATTTTTCACCAGCAGGAGGAGCAGCTGAGCCCGGCAGGCCCGGTTCTGGGTTGGAACCGGACCTTCAGAACATCAGACCAATAAAAAGTTTAATAATAAACTCAGCCTTCTTCCTTCCACTCAACTTTCTCTGCCTGGACGCAGCTGTGAGCAGCCAGCATCTGCCGGCCCGTCCGCTCAGCCGGATCAGAACCAGAACTTTTTATTGCTCTGATGTAATATTCTGATATTTACTGGAATAAATCAGATTTTCAACCAGAACATTGATTATTATTATTTATTGATTGATAACCGTCTTCCACGAGTCATCAGAACGTTTCTGAACGTCTGGCAGAGGTAGCGTCATGCTGTGGGCTCCCCTTTGGTTCAGTTGGACAACTGATGGAGTTCTGGTCCAAATCCGAGCCGGAACCGTCGATGAAGACGATGGGAGGAAGATGAAGGTTAAAACTAAAAATGAAACTTTTTAGCTTTGGATCAGAACTTTTGTTTCCAGATTTTCTGCTTAAATGTGAACATTTTTCACTGTTCAGGCCGGTTCTGTTGGGTCAGAACCTGGAATATTTACCTGGTGATAAATAAATCAAAGTTCAGCCGGACGGGTCGGAGACCAGAACTTCAATAGAACCTAGAACTAGTGATGATGATGATGATGATGATGATTGGACCTGCTGGTTCTGAGACCCCATGTTTGAGAAGAGCTGCGAAGATCGGGTCGGTTCTGGTCGGAACCACACAGTTCATCAGAACCTTCTGCTGGTTTCTGATCAGGATTTGAAATAAAAGTTCTGTTGGTTTTCAGCAGAATCTCCACTTTATGAATGTTTTATGTAACCGGGTCAGCGGTTCTGGTTCGGCTGGTTCTATATCTGGCAGAAATTAATGCGTCTCCTCTGGACCGGCTCAACACTTTGGTTCGGTTTGCTGAACCGGGCCAGACGCCTCCAATTGGACGCGGTTCTGTGTGGAAACGGAAGCTGCTGTGTCAGAACCAGAACCGCCGCTGGGTTCGGCTCTGCGCCAAACGGCGGCAGTCAGGAAGCCGCACAGCTTCACACCCCGCAATCTCCTCCCGCAAACAGCTGCGCCAAACAAAAGCCGCAGTTCGCACGAGGCCGAGAAGTGCGCGCGCCGCCGCGGGGAGCATGAAAGGGACGCGGCGCGTGGCGGGAACAGGAGGTCGCGCGACGTTTTGTCACCTGTAGGACGATCAGCAGGTAGGTGTGAAACCCCCCCCGCTCTTCACACACACACACACACACACACACACACACACACACACACACACACACTGCCACGCAGACTCAGGAAGGGAAACTTCCGCGATACTTTAATCCAGTTTAAATGGATCAGAACCGGGTCCAAACAGCGCAGCTCGACCGAACCAGTTGGAACAAAACAAAGCGCTTTAAAACTTTACATTTGGTTAAATATGATCAAAGTCATCAACACTGATCAAACATATTGATTATCAGTGTTTCATCTGTTCTTCGGTTTTCTCCCATTTTAACCGCAGTTTAAATATTTTCTAAAAAAATAATTTACTTTGAAAAATATCAACTTCCGTTTCAGTTTTTCCGTTAAAGTTCGTGTTGCGACATAATGAAGTATAAACCAATAAACCAAAAGATGGCAGAATAATGAGACAATGAATAATTATAATCCAGCCAGTAGTTTCTCTGGTCCATCAGATCCTTTAGTTTCCTCAGGATGAGAAAAGGTTCTGATTGGTTCTGGTTGGTTCTGATTGCTGTTGGTCCATCTGTCTTTGCTCTTCCTGGTTCGGTGAATCGTCTGGCCATGAAGTCTGAATGTTACGTAGCGCTGTTATCATCTGCGTCGTCATGGTAACGGATCTTATTTCCTGCTGTAGCCTGATCCAGTGGGAGCAGATAGGATGGAGCCTTGTAGAACCCCGCACTTGACCTCTGACCTCTTGATGAGACGTTTCCTATTGAAACAGAAATCCCAGTTCTTCATGTCGGACTGGAACCAATTGATTCTGGACCGGAGAGTCCGACCCAGTTCTCCAGTTGGTTCAGAGACATGATCAGCACTGAGGTCCAACAGAACCAGAACCAGAACCAGCTCTGTGGTTGTTCCATGTTGATGGTTATCAGTTTAAACTGAGGAACATTTTGGATCCATCTTGGTCCAGAACTAGAACTCTTGAGTTAGCAGAACCCACACACGATTCTGTTCAGGACCCAGTTCCTGGCAGTATGGGTCCCAGGGAACCGGTTCTTCTTTCCGGATCAGCAGTTCTTCAGCAGTTAGTTTGGGTCCAGGTGTCGGTTCCGGCGCCTCAGCAGACCTCCCCATGGTCTCCAGGGCAACCAGCTCCTCCTTCCGGGCGGGCACGCGCCGCACGCATCAGGTTCTCACCTCAACAAAAGCGCGTGCCTCCCCCCTCCCCCCTCCCCCACCCTGCGGGCAATTTGCGGCGCAGTGATCAATAGTTCAATAGTTTTCACACCCGCAGGATGAAAGAACGGTCAGCTGACCAACAGCCAATCACAGAGCAGGAAGGGAGCATTGAACTTCTCCCATCAAAGCGCCGCTGCGGTTCGCAGATGATTATGAATATTGAATATGCGCAAATGATCAGTCTGATGACACTCCCTGGCGGCGCGTGCGCACTGCTCTACCTGAGCTGCACGCGCCCTGCCGTCACTCATCGGCTCCATCATGATGGAGGCGCGTGCGTGTGAGCGCCTCGTGCCGTGGCACGCGCTGCTTTCTGAGGTAACAATGAACAAGAAGCAGGTTTGCGAGCATGCGCACACGCTGAGCTTACCTGTCTGCGGCTCACCTGGCCCCAGAACCAGCTGCAGGTTCTGGACTGAATCTCAGTTCTACACGAGGTTCGGTCCAGAAGAGAGCTGACAGAACCTCCTGACCTCAGAACCAGGTTCCGGTTCTGCATCCAGAGAGGAACGGCTCCAGAACCAGAACCGGTCCACACGGCGCTGACCTCCAGAACCAGAACTCTGGTGTCAGTTCTGTTGGGTCGGGTTTCAGATGAGAGCTGCTTCCTGATTGTCTGCCTGAACAAGTTCGGTTCTGGAGCCATCCAGAACAGGACGGGTCCAAACGGAACCACAGTCTTCAGAACTGTTTCTGTTTTTTGTTGAGTGTGACGTGATTCGGAACCAGAAGGTTGATGACCTGGAAGCAGGTCGGGTTCTGGGTCGGTCCGGACCGAACCTTTTATTTTAACATCAGAACAGGAGATCCATCATGAATGCTGGATCGGAACCGAACTCCTCTGGTTCAGGATCCCCCTCCCCCGGCTCCTCCCCCTGCCCCCCCCTCTATAAAGTGGAGGTAAAGCGCAGCTGCCGCAGTCCAGAGTTCAAACAGCCGCACTTCACTTTCTTTTCAGCGCAGAAAGTAGATCAGACCTGAAACCCGCTTCTTCTTCTTCTTCTGCTACTTTTTCTACTTTTCCTTCTTCTTCTCTTCTCGCTGCGGTTCTGCTTTGGTTCCTCCGCAGTGTTTTGGTTTTATTTTTGGCGCAGATCAGCGAGCATCGGACCGGCGGCGCTCCGACATGTTGCGGTTGTTCCTGCTCCTGCTGGCGGTACCGGTACTGACGGTGAGTGGTTCCGACAGCTTCTGACGTGCCGGAGCGGACCGGACCGGACCGGACCGGACCCGGAGTCCCGCGCCTTTACGCACAGAGACTGAAGTTCCCCCCACTGCCCCCCTCACCCCCCTCCAGGTTCGGTCCACCAAGGCCGTGTTCGAGCTAAAGGTCCAGACCTTCAGCAGCTCCCGCAGCATCTGCGACCAGAACCGGGATTGCCGCATCTTTTTCCGCATGTGCCTCAAACATTCGCAGAGCGTCATCAGCCTGGAGCCGCCGTGCACGTACGGGAACGCCAGTAGCGCCGCGCTCCCCGCGGACCCCGGCTCCATCTCCGGGAGTGCGCCCATGAAGGTGAACGTCTCCTTCAAGTGGCCGGTGAGTGACCGGAACCGGACCGGTTCCGGTTAGGTGAACTGTTCTGTCTGAATCGAGAATAGAAATGATTTGAAAATGTTTGGAGAAAACTGTGAAGACGAGCCGTGTGACGTCAGCACGTCACTGGCGGTTTATTGATTACTGATGATTGTTTCGCTGCAGCGCTCCTTCTCGCTGATCCTGGAGGTTTGGACCGCAGACTCCTCAGGTGTAAAGTCCACAGGTAACAAGAAGCTGCAGCGGCTGCAGCGCCGCGCGCTGACCGCCAGGGGGCGACAGAAAACATGTTTACATCATTCAGCATCACAACGTCCCGCTGTTTACACTTTTATTTGGGTTTGGATCATTTTTTAAAGAAAGAAATGTTCTAATCTTTAGGGATTCAGATAAATTGATCAAATAAATCATGCATAGATTCATCTTCTGTTCTTATCGATTCTGAAAGTTTTGGTTAAACTTTAATCTTCCCAGTTTGAGGTGGAAAACATCTGGCCTGCAGATACAGCAGAGGATGCTGGGAAAGTTTTCCTCTGGAAAGCCGTTTTACTTTCTTTGAGCTGAAGCAGTTGGAGGATTTTGACCCCAGCTGATGTTTCTGTCTGCTTGTTGCCCAGGCGACCAGCCGCGGCTGCTGAGCCGGGCGACCCGCCTCGGCAGCCAGGCGGTCGGGGAGGAGTGGTCGCAGCAGCTCCACCAGGGCAACCAGAGCGAGCTGAGCTTCTCCTACCGGGTGGTGTGCATAGAGAATTACCACGGCGACGACTGCTCCACCCTGTGCCGGCCGCGCAACGACGACTTCGGCCATTACCGCTGCGACGCCCAGGGCCGGCGCCGCTGCCTGGAGGGCTGGCAGGGCAACTACTGCACTGAGCGTGAGTTCACCTCCGACTGCTGGGAGAGCGGCGTGTCTTTAGCTTCAGCCTAGCCACGCCGTCCTCCGCTGTTGCCAAGGCAACAGGTCATCGAACCAGGGTCACTTCTGCTGAAAGGTGCTGTCGTTTGCTGTGTGTGTGTGTAGCTCTGAGGTCTGTTGCTTTGGGTTTGGGCAAAACAGCCGGCCCCTGATTGGCCCCCCGACCGACCACCAGACCGGCCCCCCGACCGACCACCAGACCGACCACCAGACTGACTCCCACACCGACCACCAGACTGACCACCAGACTGATCCCCAGACTGACCACCAGACTGACCACCAGACTGACCACCAGACCGACCACCAGACTGACTCCCACACCGACCACCAGACTGACCACCAGACTGATCCCCAGACTGACCACCAGACTGGCCCCCCAGGCCAATCAGAAACAAAACGGCTGTTGACCTTTCAACATAAAAAATGTTTCTGTTTGGTTGGACCAATTTCACCCTCAGTCCAAACAGAATCACTTCAGCTCTGATAAGTGATTCAAGGCTGGCAGAAGTTTTACGCCCTTCAGTTTTTCCATATTTTGTCTCATTAGAATCTTTGGGCCAGACTCTGGGTTCTGATTGGACGGTGAGACGCTCAAAGCTTCAGCGCTCTGCTGCTCCTCCATAATGCCGTTTGCTCCAGATCATCCCTGAATCTCTGAGGCGTCACAGAGCAGCTGGGATATCACTGGGATTAGATTAGATTAGATTCATTAGCAACCATCAGGCAACTTCTGAAAGCAACTGGTTGAATTCAGAGAAAAGGGGGCTGAATACATTTACACACCACACTTTTCAGTTTATTTGTAAAAATTGTGTTGAATCAGGTTTAATTTTCTTTGTACTTCATAAATATATTACACTAAATTCCTATGAAATATTTTTATGTTTATGGTTATAATGAGATAAATGTGCAAAGGTTCCAGGGGTGTGAATACTTCTGTAAAGTAAAACAGATTAAATAAAAACTAAATGCAATAAACGTCCACAAAATAAGTTAGAAATTTGTTTTTCAATGTTTCATCCAATTCATGCAAAGATGTCAACATCAGTTCACTTTGATTTGGTAAATTATCAACAATAAACACAGAAAACAAAAACCATAACAATAAACAAAAAGCATTCGGATGAATTTAAAGCATAAACGTATCATCTACAGACAGTTTAGAGTTGATCATTTTACATTTTGAGGCTCTTTTAAAATCATCATTTAGTTTCAGTTTAACATGTTTAGTTTTTACCTGAATCCTCAAATATCAACAAACCTGATAAATTATATTTATTCTCTCTTCTCTTAAATCATTCCTCTACCATAAGGAAAATGTTTGTTCAGAGCTTCATCCAATAGTTTTATATGTACAGTATCTTTAAATGTTAAAGTATTACTCAGAATAAAGAGTTTATTAGTTGGTTCATGATATTCCATTTTATTAATAACCTAGTAGCTTTTTTTGCAACTTAACTAAAATATTGATGTTTTATTACTTTCATTTTCTCAGATTTCTGAGACAAATAAGGCAAAACTAAAGAGGAAAATATGATATGCAAGCCTTTAGCATTTATTAAATCTTTTATTTTAAACAACATTCCAATATATTGAATATATATTTCTAATGAGGCTTCCAGCTGAGTTTGTCTATAATAATCCCTAAAAAAACCTAGATCTATAAACACTATGACTATAAAGTCTAGATCTATAAGCTCATGTTGTAGATCTGGTTTTGGTCCGTCTAGTTCTGCTAACAATGTGGACCGGCTGCAATCAGCAGTCTGATCATTAGATCATTCACACACCTGCTATAAACTTATTATTTTCCCCACCAGGGGGCTTTTTGTGGCTCTAGTGTCCCTTATTAGACAGTAGGCTGGCAGGAAGGGGGTAAAGAGAGGGGAAGACATGCAGCAAACATTGCCGCATGTCAATGTCAGGTCCGGGAATCGAACCTGCGACGGCCGTGTCGAGGACTCAAGGCCTCTAAATGTGGGTCGCGCTGACCGCTACGCCACCACGGCACGCCCCCTACTATGAACTTATTGATCTCTGGCAGTGCTGTTTACATTATATACATGTATAATAGATACATTTATTGGCCATCTGATTTATTGACCAGTTGATTTCTGGGCGCTGATTTCCATAATTTTGGGGCATCGTGAAGCTGATCTTAAAGGTTTATAAATCATCTCTGTCCTCTTCTGCTCTGCAGTGAAACGTTTGACTGACAGACGACCCACCAGGTCAGTCTGAACGTTTACAGTTAATAATATTCACCCACTGTTGCCAACTCAGAGACTTTCTTGCTATATTTAGCAACATTTCAGACAAAAAAAATGTATTAATATCAGGCAAAATCAAAATCAGCAGGTCAGGCTCTTTAAAGATCGGTAACCAGGGATCGGCCAGAAACCTGCAATCAGTGCAGCTCTACACACATATTCATCACATTCTGTGATTAAATTAATTTCTCTTAAGCGTTACTCCAATAGCTAAAAATGTAATTTATATCAGGTGAGTCTTTCTCCCCTGAGAATGTGGACCGGTACCGGTACCAGACTGATTCTGAGCCTTCAGATGATTTTAACAGAAGTTCCTCATAACTTAGAAGTTGATGTAAAATAATGTTTGTAGCCACAAAATGATTTTGTTCAGCAACAAACAACAAATCAACTCCAGCATAGAGCAGCTCATCATGTAGCAGCTTGTAGCCTGATGGAAACATTTAGCTAGACAATATCAAACATTGACAAGTTTTAATTATTGTTATCAAACCTTATCAAACATGTTTTGAAGCCAAAATACCTCAGAAATATTCAGAGCCACCAGGAGAATCAACTCATTTAAAGTTTAAACTCAGTTTCACACAAAGACGCAGCAGAAATGTTTGGCTGTTGAACTGAACTGGTCCAGGATATAAAGATCATTTTCTATTAGCAGCTTTATAATCTCTCACATTACATTACATTAATTACCAAGGCTCATTAAAACAAACCTTTATCTTGGCTTTTTTCTATTCTTCCTCTTTTCTTCCTCCTTGAAGGATAAGTCCTTGTTTGAGACATAGTTTTGCTGACTTGACCTCTGACCTTTGGACCTTTAGATGCTCTGCAGCTCGTTACCGTTGCTTTTTCTGTGGCAGCTCCTAAGTTATGGAATGACTTTCGTTTAGACATAAGACAGGCCTCCTCACCTGCTGCTTTTAAGTCCCTGATAAAGACTTTTCTCTTTTCCTTGGCTTTTGACACAATCTGAGATGTTTTTCTTCTTCCTTTTTCTGTCTGTGAATCCATATGTAATTTGTGTTCTTTCTCTTGTCTATACTGTATTGTGTTGTATTTTGTGATTGTGTTACAGCACTTCGGTCCTTATGGTGTATGAAGTGCTTTATAAATAAAGTTGGTATGGTATGGTTACCGGGAAGCATGCAGTACCTACCGCGGCCACCAGGGGGCCCAAGAGCAATTCATTATTTTCTTTTTATCCATAAAATAATGATTTCTACATACATTATTGTAAAAACAAATCACTTCATATTGAAATTGTGTTTTTGATATTACGACATAGAAGTTATTATAAAAATAAATAAATCAGCTCCACTGAAGGGGCCCCTTGGAGGCCGTAAGCAGCTGCTTAGTTTGCTCATGCCTTGGCCCGGGCTCTTGGGCCCTGTTCATAGATGTTAAACTACTTATTTAAGGAGCTTGCTGTGATGCTCCTTTGTGCATTTATAATGAAAAATACATCAAACCAAACAAACTGAACAACATTTCACAATTTAAAAGTTGTTTCTGTAATATTTTAGGACTCATGCGAAGCTCAGGATGTGTAGATCAAATAGTTCCTCTACCAGTTGAATAATGTAGCTTTCTTTATGAAATAAATATTAACCCACTCCACAGATGTAACCAGGGTAAAAACTGCCTTAGTCCCGCCTTTGCTACTTCATTGGTTAGAGTGACAGTCAGTCACACAGAGCAATCAGCCAATCACTGCACCTGAAGTGGTTTTTCAGGGTCCAGCTTTTTCCAATCAGGTGTGAGACAAAGGAGCTGCAGGTTTGTGCTCTCAAACAATTAGTTATCTCATTGTTTTTATGCACTTTTTAAAACTCACAATATAAATCATGTAGATCTGAATATCCAGTGAGCTTGGAGCCATGAAGCTGCCATGCACTGATCTTTAAATGGAATTGGTGAGTAGCGAACATGAATGTTGTTTTGTTTGTTTGTGTTGAATGTTATTGTTGATGTTCTTGTTGACTTCCTGTTGTGGGCGGAGTTTTACACATTGCACTGCAATCAGGCCAAACGAAGCTGAAGGCTGTGTTGTTTGTTCCTTCGTCACCACCCGGCATTTCCAGCCCTTTAAAGATGGCAGCGTCAACAGTTTGGCATATTGATGGTGATAGCTAGTGATGGGTCCGGTAACACCGATGCGTCGGCGCATGCGTCAAGCCCATAAACAAAACCCCGTGTCGGTGCGCGTATTGCTTTCAGCAAGTCACGTGACCGATACAGGAACCGTTTCGAAATGACACGGACCGCCAAACTGTGTTTGTAAGGAAGCGATAATGCTTCTGCATGTTGGTGGGGTTTCATCCATCCATCCATCCATCGTCTTCCTCTTATCCGGGGTCGGGTCGCGGGGGTAGCAGCTTCAGAAGGGAGGCCCA